>UFQX01000482.1:203644-240942 GCA_900497675.1 Arapaima gigas | reverse complement strand
TAAAAAAAAAAAAAAAAAAAAAAAAAAAAAAAAAAAAAAAAAACTACTAGAACCTGTTGGATCTTTCAACTGAATTTCAGTCAGACCAGCTTGCACTTACCACAATGGCATTGGGGGAAAGCATCAGTGCTTTCAGATCATTGAGGTCATTTTCTGCCTGTGTGAAAACAAATGAGAAAAGTTGGTTCAGCTTTTTTCATTGAAAAAAACTGACAAATCAAGGCAACTAAACTGTGAAAAGTCTGATCTTTGTCCATTACAGATGCGTAAGACAGTAGAAGAATGAACACACAAATGCAAATCAAACGTACATTTAAAACAGTACAATTACACAGTGACAAGTTCATTTATAGGCAAAATTACACATTCCTCTGCAAAATTTAAGCATTACTGTTAAATACCTAGAGTACATGAATTCCAAAGGCACTTGATGATAAAATTGATAAATGGTAAAACATTTAACTTCATTAAACAGTTTAGGAACACTTTAGGAAAGTTATACCAATAAGAGGCTCATCACCCTTTGAAACTTCACTAGGTCCTTTCTAAAGCCATGTTCAAAATGACTCGGGTGAAATGCTGGGCCAAATAATGCAAACACTATCCCAGCAAAAATGTAATTGTGAAGAAGAGTGCAATAAAAACATTAAAAGACATGTAGCGAAAGATCACATACCACGTCTGAAGAGTTAGCTACAGATCAACATGCTCTGTAGTAAAATACTAATTTACAAGACCTTTCAAAGTAATCAGTAATATTGCTACTGTAAAAATGTGGGAAAAATACCAAGAAGAAATTAGTCACAAAATAAGTTTCTCTGCATACTACTAGCCATCATTTTGAAAGGAAATTGTGATAAAGAATTTTTGTTATTATAAACAAAGGCACCTACATAGTGTGAACATACATAATGCATATTTAGCCCTAGGCATAGCCAGTATATTGTACACAAAAGCCTCAAGTTTTATAGAAAAAAAGTTTTAAAAAAATCACTATGATCACTGAGAATGCCTGTGATATTAAGAAAGAAACTGAGGCTCAAAAAGCTGCTAGTTTGCTAATATCATACATAAAAGGATACCAAGACATTAAGAATTTAAGCACATATAGATGAGAAAGGCAATCTAAAACCTGTCCAAAAAGTCACCATGTCAAGTAATAAAACTGATAAACACCTCAGTAACAGGGACAAAGCACTGGCACTTGAAATCTAAAGTAGATTGAGTAATGTGTTCCACAGGATATCATCAAGATTTTCTACTAGTGGAAGATGATGAAGATGTCCAACTATTTAACATGCTGGTGATGACTAGCTAAAAATATTACTAAAACTAATGACCTAATGTCGATCATATTTCAGTCAGGTTCTGACAGATTTATTAATAAACTTGTCGTATACTATTACAAGAATTGATGTGGATTTTTTTTATTCTGGAAAAATGTATTTAAGAAAAAGCTTAATATTGGGAATTACCTATAAAGGTTTTCACACAGGCCATCATGTTTTCCAAGTAGATGAATGTAAGGGGGGGGGGTGGAGAAAAAAAAAAGAAAAAAAAAAAAAAGAATGAGGTTCCCTAGCAACTTTGGCCTTTAACCCAACCATTCAAGAATCTATGAAAATAAAACAGCATTAAGCACCTTTGTCAATTAATATTTCTCTGCATTTTTATAACCTTATTAGATTTCACTCTACATTGCGCAACAGGTTAGGACAACATAGTAAAGTGCAATTTTCTCAAATATGTTCACACTGAGCAACAAAGCTTTATTGCCAGGGAGAAGCAGTTCAGCATTTGACTTGCTGAAAAGCTGGGATTTCTGCCAGCAATAATAGTAATTCCTATAAAAAGGCATACGGATATGCTGAAGATATAATGGTAACTTGCACTTTAATGTATTAAAAACCAGATTGGAAGAATATATACTTTGAACTTTCAAATTTGTTTTCTACTAAAGACATAACAGAATACCATACACACCAAAAAATTCCAAAACATGTTCTACACATTTTACTCCAGAACTGATGTCTTTCTCCTTTGATTGGGCAAAAAAATATATATCAGTAAATACATAACTGAGGACACAAGCTGTGTATTCCAGTAAAATTACTAACACCCATCTTTTAGCCTCATAAAAGGATTCTACATCATTGTGGTTTGTAGAAGTGAAGATTTTTATTCATTATCCCATTTTCCATGTCAACTTGAACCCATTTTGAGCCACATAATTTCTCACTGATAAATACTGTCCCTTTAACTACTAAATATTGCACATTTCTCAAACTATGACACTGAAGTTAGCTAATAAAATTCAACAGCAGCGTGCAGTTAAGATCACTCGCCAACCAAGAGCTCCAGGAAAAACTGTGCACATTTAAAAAGCTAACCATATAATTCTATGTTCTGTACCACAAGAATGCTCTAAGCATTAGTGTCTTCAATTGTGCCACTTACAACAGAGAAAGCCAGCTGGCTGATTCTATGATGGTTGCCATTTCACACAGGGAAAGCCTGGCCTTATGGGATGCAGCACATCATAACATAAGACAAAGTGTGACTGACAGGGCCTCAGATGAGGGTATCCACAAGCAACCTGGAAACAAGGTTTTCCACAACTGGGTCAGAACACTGACCCATGCACTGTTCCCCCACCTTGTCCCACTCTCCATCCATGACGTGGTTGCGGAACTTGGTGGCCGCAGGGTGCTCCAGCCTGCAGCCAGACTCCTGCATCAACAGGTCCACAGTCTGACTGTGAGGAAAAGCACAGATTAAAAACACAAAGCTTTGTCTCCCTGCCTAAAATGTTCACAAGCTGCCTTAAAGTCTACTGTCTTTGTGTTGTTATGCATGGACACCCCATAACCTAGGTGCAGTAGGAGGGGGCAACCAGCACAATGACATCATCCAAAGGGACTGTAGTGACGCAGTGGTCTTTTCACTGTGACCTGTTCAACTGCACATCCTCTGACAAAATAGAGCTACAACAAGAACATATTTATGCATTTAAGTGGAACAAAGCATTTTAGAGCACAACATGAGCAGAGGTCACCTTCACAATTTTAATGCCAGTTACAGCCATCTTCTTGTTAAGAGGGATTCTGCAAGGCACTTTTTTTTTTTTTTAAGGCTGCCTGTGCAGCTCTCCACTGCAGTCTATAATTAGATTCAGCAGGATTTCAGATCTAAAACAGCTGGTTGGAGGCGCATTCCTGCACCGCCATGAAACCATATATACTTATACAATAGTAGCAACCACCAGAAGTGCAAATAAATGCCAGAACCCAGAGATCCTCGTTTTACATTCAGCTCATACGTCTGTCGTCTGATCACTCTTTATATACTTCAAATATGTGCATTTTCCACATAGTTAGATCAAAGACAATTCCCAAATCCATAAATAACCTGCAATAGTGCAGGCTGAGTGCTTATATCCATTATTTACATTGTTACAGGACTGTGGTGGTAATCCAGCAATCCGTGTTTATGCCACGGAAGTCAGTTTTAACAGTGAATTGAAGCTTTTTTTCCCCCAAATTACCATCCACCTCGACAGCGTTAAAAGAAAGCATTCGAAAGGGCCTGTTTTCAAAACAGTGATGTGCTGAAATGCGAAAGGACGGAGCACAAAGAGCCCGGCTAATGGAGGAAAGAGAACGAAAAACAAACAGCGCTCCGGCACAGACACCCGACACAGCGATGCATTAAAAACCACCACCAGTCCAGCTTCAGCTTAGGGGGGGAAAAAAAACCCAATAATGATCGGCGGTTTTTACACGACAGAAGATTTGTCATGTACACCATTTGTAGCGAATATGTATTGTGCTGTTTTTTTGCATTTAGCTGCGGCTGTTAGGCAACGGAGCCGTACAAGGCGCTAGGGTGCCGGACTGCCGCTGCTTTGGTGTGTTGATTTCTGCGCATTTTGCGCCGTGACAGCGCGCTGTATTGTGCAAGATGGACCCCCTTCTCCTTGGAGCCACTTCACCCCCCTCCCCCATATCTGTCTGTCATGTAGACCGACATTTCAAATGCGCTTTTTAGTCACGGACACAACCCCAAACTCGGCCAGAATAAAGAACTGGCCGCGCGTTGCTTTGTTCCTCGTCTTTTCTGCAGCGGCTCCGGGCACTTACTTCAGCCCCAGCCCGTGGAGATGCTGCCCTATAAGTCTGATGACATCTTCTTCCGACTGCGAAAGCCGTTTCTTCTTCTTCATGGTGCAGCCCACCTCCGAGCTCGACGCCAAGGCGCTCGAAGCGCCTGAAGTCCCCGAGCCCGCTCCGGCCAGAGCTCCGTTGTTGGTGCTGACGCTGTTCCCGTTGTTTGTGCTGGAAATGAGCCCGTTCGAGTGCGGTCCGACGGCTGCCGACGACGAGGACGACGACTCGCCGTTCTGTGCGCTGTTCAAGCAAGAGAGCTCCGAGTCCTGTCCCTGTCCTGCCCCGTTCGCCTGCATTATACTGCTGCTGGCGTTACTGACGAAGCTTCTGTTGAGGTGGATGGCAGCGGCCGCCGAAGGAAGCGGGGAGGTCGTAAATCCTAAGAGAACCGGAGAGAGGCCCGCTGTCCCGGTTGAAGCCCCGGGCTCTCCTGCTTCCTCCGCCGCCGAGGCTCGGTGTTTCTTCCGCGGGGGCGGCGACGCTCCACCGGTGTCCGAGTCGGAGGAGGAGGAAGCGGAGGCCAGAGTTTCCTCACCAAGGGCGGCCGTGGTTAGAAGCCGTTGGTGCCCGATGGTTGGAAAGGAGGTGTCAGTTCCCCAGATTCAGAGCTCTTAGCCCGGCTGAAAACGCGCTGTCTCTCCGTTTTTGTTGTTGTTTCTCTTCCGACAGCTGCAACCCACTAATGGAGACCAGACGCACTGACGTAACAGGAAATTCCTACATACCTCACTTCCGGCTGTAATTATATAATCAATAGGTGGCACACGGAGCGGTTTTTTTGCCTATTGATTTAAAAGTTTGGTAACGTTCTTGACTAAACAATGATTAAAAAAAACGTATATAATTATGTGTATAATTACTTTTTCTTAAATTTATTATATAACTTGTATATCCTATCAATTTTTAATATAATTTGTATAATTTTTAATATATATTTGTAATATAAATTGAGACATTTTTATTAATTTTTTTTGTAGGCACTAGCATAGAGTTACGCACATTAAAATATATTTATTATTTTCATCTGAGCAGTACATAATTTGGTTTAAGTAACATAACTTAAGAGAAAAGCAGATAGGAGTATTTCAGATCTTGAACTTTAATGTCCATGTCTAGTTCTTTAATCTTTAGGTACTATACCGTCCATCGGTCCTTTGATACAGCTACGAAGGGACTATATACCAAACTGCATGCATCTCAGTTAAGCAGCATAAATGAATATGTAGCATCATTGTGAGCATCACCACTTGGAGGCCCATGCTTGGAGATAACAATTTTGGTAGTATTAAGCATCCAGCTCTTTTTAGACAACCACAGTCCTGCATATCTCAGGTCACTCTGACCTGTGAAACACTGACCACATAATAACATGAATCTAGTGTAATACCTCAGTAATGGAGTTAAGTGGTTAAAGATTTAATATAAATGAAACAGATCTTTAATTTTAGAGAAGGGTTGGCTTTCCTTGACTGTATGTGCAAGCCAGCACCCACAATTTATAAACAAATTATGAATAAATAATTTATGAACAAATGATTTTATTGTTTCTGTTGCATAAAGAACAGGGAAACTGCACAGATTGACCCAGATTTGAGCCTATGAACCAGCCCAGGTGCTGTGTGGTGGCAGCACTACCCACTGCAACACTGTAATGCCACTTGCGTTGTATTTTAATCAGGTTATTTTACTGCAACAATTCAAGTTAAACACTAAGGGTAAACTGACAGGACCCACAGTGGGATTCAAAAAAGAAACCATCAAATCCCAAGTTTTTCCATGTCTTCATGGTATGTTTTACCCTAGTTAATGTAATTGTAAAGGACAGAAAATCAGAATATACCCTTGCCAATGCTTGTTGCAACTCCTTAGAGGTCCATGTTCACCTTGTACATTTAAAAAAATCTTTATAGTACAGGTGCGTTTGGAATTATCCACCAGTTATGTGGTGGTATAGTCCTTAAACCTGTAAAATAAATGCTTGAACAACTTTTGTAATAATAGGATGCAATTTTTTGATTCAACTCGTTTTTCCAGATTCGTCCCAACCCATAAGCAGGGCCAACATTGCTCATCTTTTTGCTACTCTTAGCTTTGTTTAGTAGTTCAACTTTGGTCTCCATGGTGATAGCATTCCGCTTTGATCTCCATGGGAACACCATATCTTTTCTCGATTCCGCCATTAAAACTACCAATGCTCACAAACAGCAAAAAAAGCTGTAAACAGGGAGCTGAGTTAAAGCCTTTCCATACTGCTGTTCTATTTGGGTGAGTTTTATTGACATCTACTAGCTGGACACATAAACAGCCAGGCCACAGTCGCTCCACTATAAACTGAAAACTTAGAAAATGGAACCATGATGAAAATATGTAATTATCTGTAAAAAAAAAGTTTACTTCAAGAATTAAGATAAAGACCAACCATTCATAACCTCAAGAGAAAGTATATACACCACATTCTTTATTTATCTCTAATTTTGGGTTATTTGACTTTTTTAACACTGTGGTCTTTCTAAAAATGGCTGCCAGCGAGAACGATGACTCCCCCCTTCTGTGCACTGTTTAGGCACAGGAAAACAAGAATCAGTATTCTCTAAACTATGTACTTGAGAACAATAATTCATTGTGGATTTGAGCAGGAAATTTTTAAATTTTTAATGGTAGGGTGCATGTATTGCTTCAAAATAAGGTTGTGGAAAATTAGGATTTCCATTTCCTTACAGTACATTTTGAGAACATCTAAAATGCTGAACAAAACGGTAGGGCAGAACGCTGAAATGTTTCAGCACAATTTTCCAAAAACATGGTGGATGATTTTCTTTGACAGGAAGAAACTAATTTTAACCTTTTTAACCCCAGCCATGGAACTTTACTGACATATAGACTCTAGAATGAAGATTTAGTCCAGAGGCCACACACTGCAAACATCTCTCCCACTTCAGTCAAGAAGCACTGGCTAGGGACTGACACAAAGCAGGAGTCACGCGTTTTACATTTAAAATGTTTAATTAATACACTTAAATTACAAGTAATTTATAGAGTCATTCACAGTTCTCACACCTGAGTTTAAAGGTTTGAAAATAAACATTAAAGGACTGCACTAATCCTTATTTGTTTACTTTCCGATTCCAAAAAAAGATTCCGTATTAAGGGACCAGACTTCTCTATGTGAACTACCCATGAATACAAAAAGAAAAAAAATGCTTAAAGTACTAGGGATAATAATGTATGACAGATATTTGGGGCAACATGGTCTTAGCTCTCTTGTTTTCTTCATTTAGAGTCCAAAGGCAGGCGTACAGACTACCTATTTTCTTCTTTCTGCAGTGGTTTATAGTAACATTTTTTGTTTTTATTTTAGCTACTCTTGTAGTTTTTCCACCTATCCCTGAAGTCTGCTCAGTGAATTTAATGTAAAACTATATATACTGTATATATACACATTTAGTTGATGTATTGGTCCTTCTAGTTCTTATTTTTCCACATAAACAATGTTTTGCAACCAGAGTATAAAAATACGTGTGCTTTTGTACTTTACAAAAGTTAGAGGGCAGAGCAGGAAGGTGGAAAGGGGAAAAAACTATTGCACTTCCATCCAATCTGGCAGGAAAGACACTGAGACTGAAAGAAGAATACAGTCCGAGCTGAAGGACACTCTTCACAGTTCAACAGATCCAGCACATGCACACAAACACTGTGTTGCCACCCCAGAGGTCCACAGGTGAATCCTTACTGCTGAACTCAGAGAGAAATGGACACAGATAAAAGTCTGAGTGGTGTGAGGACAGGGAGCCAGCCAGTCTTCATCAGCTGTGCACAAGCTTTGGGTATGAGGGACAGTCTTTTAGTGAACACTAACCTTTTATTTTCAGTCTTCTTCATGGAAGTGTCCTTTAAATGAATAAATAACTAAATATTTTTCTAAAAGTAAGCTTTAGTATTTAAATGGCCATATGTGTATATGTACTGTTTTAATGGGTCATGTGCTGGTGTTTATGTGCGTGTGAGTTTGTGTTTAAAAGTTTGTATGTGTGTGGTCTCCATCCTTGTGTACATGTATGATCAGCCAAAAGGGGTGCATGTTTGACTTGTGGTGGGCAGTGGTCAAGAGGTGTCCACCACTTGGTGTGGGAGGGTGACAGAAGAGCTATTGATGAAAGAACCCTGTTTATCCCGACCCTTCAGGAAGAAAGTCAGTAGCTCCCCCTTTCCCTTCACATAGATAGGCCCCCGCCGCACAAACCGAAATCCGTATTCCTTCAGCACAGCATAGCAGTCCTCCACCACCTGGGGGCACCAAAGTGACAACTGCAATTTGTACTGAATCATCAATTATGTGTGAAACACGTAATTTATTCAAAACTTAAATTGTAGTTTGTATTAATTAAATGTCATTTAAAACTTACAACATTTTAAGCTAGATAAGATGTCATTTCTGGTAAACAGTTTAAATGTCTATCAAGAGCGACAATCAATATATCAGTGGACATAGGCACTTTTTTCTGGCCCCCCCAAATTGCTTTTACTGTACCACACTACACAGCCTGTGAGTCAAAACCTGCAGGCATCTGGTCCTTAGATGTATTCTTAGACTTATTTACTAGAGCACACATGCATTTCCCATGTTCTTGCTCTGCAGAGGTGCTTTACCTGGATGTTTCCCATGACACCTGTCGATTCCATGCGACTAGCCACGTTGACAGTGTTCCCCCAGATGTCATAGTGGGGCTTCCGTGCCCCAATGACTCCCGCCAACACACCCCCCTTGTTGAGACCTGGAAAACAGAACCACATATAGACACATGCATACATACATATACAAAAACACATCTCATTAAGTGCAGACAAGACCAAGCAGACATTCTGAAATATAAATAGATATACAAAATTTATACAATTGACACATAAACTGAGTGCCTCTGCCCTTTTGCAATACATACACATATAGGGTACAGTGACTGACCAATACGGAGCATGAAGTTGTTGAAGGACTGGTAGTTGATGTTCATGAGAGTGACCTTCATAGCGAGAGCGAAATCTGCCAAGTCAGCTAAGTGCTGCCAGCGCTCCCTGTCTGATTGTTCCTCCTTCTGTAGATGACAGCAGAGCTTTCATTGTTATCACAGTCATCATCATGATCAGCAACAGGCTTCTGTTTAACCATCCTGTTTTCTGCAGGACCACATGAAACCCGAGGTTATAATCGTCAGCGTTATTATTATTATTATTATTATTATTATTATCATTATTTAACTGCTACCTTTAAACAAAGCAACTTGCAATTATTTATCCATTTATACAACTGAGAATTCTTACAGGAGCAATTGCAGGCAAGTACCTTGACCTGCAGCACAAGTGAAAACTGAATCTTCAAATTAAAAGGCAATGAGTCAAATCACCACACTATTCTTTGGCCCACTGTCATGTTTCCTATATAAGTTTGCAGCTGTAGCCATGTTAATGAGGATCTAATCAATTAAAGAGACTAATGTAAAGAAAATTGATACTGATGTAACTCAGATGTACAGATTTCTCTTCCATTTCACTTCGTAAGCCAACACTGCCTTACCTTCATGCCATTGTAGCCATTGGTATTAGTGTCAGGTGTAACACCAGATGCTGCCATGTAGGTGCTGCCAATGGTCTTGATCTTAGTGATGCAGCGAAACTGAGGATTATCCAGTAGCTGTAGGGATTGACAAAAAACAAGTCTAAGAGCTGTACAAAACTTCTGAAGAGTCGATTCATGTCTTGGAAGAAATTACCTTTATTCACTTGGACTAGCCTCTGTAATTCCAAGGGTAGGATTATTCAAAACTCTTGCTTCTGACTTGACATATTTAACATTTGATTATACCTCATCATAAACTAGCTAGCTAGGATATGATTTGAAGAACCCAGCACTAGATGGCAAAAATGACAATAATTGTGTAGTTAACACTTACACTGTCAAAGTCTGAGATTATTTCATTGAGGAACCTCAGGCATTCAATTCCCCCATTGTTGATGCTCTCTTCTGTGTAGAAGTCAGAAAAGTTGGGGATGGAGGCAAACATGACCCCAATCTCATCATATGACTGACTATACAGCTCCTGTGGGGAAACCAACATTACATTCCTGATCACCAGTTGACATTACATTTACTTTGTAACATCATTGGGTGCATCTGTAAAATGCATAAATGCAAAACAATTCCTTTTCCATAATAGTTTGTAAAATGTGTGCGTGATCATTTGTTGTGTGAAACAGTCTCTTTTCTGGTAGCTGAAAATGTCTGTAAGTGTGTTTTTGTGCTGATCTGCATATAACATGTACCAAGTCTCCCAGCCAACTTCCCTAAACTTGATCAGTACTCTAGATTCTTGAACACCAAAAACCATCCTAAACCCACTCTATTCAGGACAGCTTTCTCGACAGCTACTGTGTATTGTAGCTTGAACTTCTGCTCTCTGCTTCAAGGAGGCCACCTCTAAAACAGCATAGCATTTCTTTGTCCTAAACACAGTAATACAGTTGAGTTTCTTAGTCCTGTCCCTTCCTGTCAAGTGCTCTCACCTCATCCCTCTTCTTAGAGCCCAGGAAATGTCTGGCTACATGCTCAGGCAGCATGTTAGTGACTAAAGCCTCATTCCAACGTCGCATCTCATACACCTTCTCCTTCTGATCGTGAACTTCAATTTTCCACAGAAACAGTGTTCGTGCCAGCTTCTCCACCTTGGAGGGCAAAGGAAGTGTAGGCAAGATGGAGGTCATGTGAGGTAACAAATAAAATACTTTCACAGAACAGACAAAGAACACAATACATGCTTGATTTTAAACAAGGTTTCAAACAACACCAACTTCTGAATAGTTGCTAGGTAACATGGGAAATAGCAGTACTGCTATAGCGCAAGACGCACACGGTTTTATATCCCAAATATAACCCAGTGCGAACACAGCATTCATACATACTTTTTGTTCATCCACTGCATAGTTTAAACCTCACTTTCTGCTCTAGTTATTTAGCCATTTTGTCACTTTCACTTTTTTCCATTTTGTTTTCAATTTAAATTAGTCATATCAGCTTCCATCACTTAAGTACTTTGAACTGTCATTCTTGACTGTTAGCAGATTTCAGAACGCTACCGCCATCTGCTGGAGCACTGAGAATATGACCCTAGTTTCGTAGCTTGTACATCAGCACAGTTATCATCGACATCAGTATGCTGCAGCCTGACTTAGCCCTGTACAAATCCTTCTTTCAAAGTCTCAGAGCATCTGAGAGAAATGACACCGTACAATGTGACACCTACATGTCGGGAGAAGTAGTAAAAGCTGAGCATCATGATAAAGATCATCACTGTCATCTGGTACTTGGAAGGAACCTGGGAGAGACTAAACACAGGAAACAAGTCATAAACCATGTATATAACATACTGTCCACTGTAGGTCCAAAAACTGCTGCTAATGATACCACTAATGCTAAAAGTATAGTTTACTGCGAATGCAAATGTTCCGCTACAGCAGGTAGTAGCATCTTAATCTTCTTTGAGACATTCAAGATAATGTTACTAATGCAGAAAAGCACTAGTACAGCAAAGATTGATAGTAACCTGTAATCTTTGAAACGGAGAAAGTCATACTGATCATAGATGTCCCTCCAGCTGTAGATGTTGACCACTCCAGTTGCCATGGTGATGAGCAGCATAAGCGTGAGCTTGACCATGTGACTGACCTGAACTAGCATGGTGGTTGCGACAAGGGCCAGAATAGCTATATAGCTGTAGTACTTAGGGTTCTCTGAGCAGCCAAAATTCCCAGAGGAATCAAATGCCTGTCCGAAGCTGGAGTTTCGCAGAAGCAACTGGGGCTGCAGGCAGCTTAGCTACAACATCAAAATAATATTACAAGAACATTGTTACAGCACTGAAACATTGCTGGAATAACAGCACATTATCAGAGCAAAATTCAGCTTTCAGTTTTTTTATGACCATTCACATGCCATTATTTCCCATGTCTGACCAAAACCAGTTCTATAGCCTATAAAGTATTTCCAGTGTAGTTTTTACAAAACGTAACCTGTGGATGAATCAATGGATTATTAAGCTTTGTTTAACAGTGGCTGAATTCAAAATCAGTTCAAGTTATGATCAGACTTCTTTTTCCAATTGTGTTTCTGGTAAAATCTGTACTGAGATACAAAAGGTAATCACTTAACAAAAAAAAATGGATAAAAGTGCGGCATCCTTTTTCTTTGTGTGACACGCCACCTTTTCCACAGTTGGAGACACCTGCACAGTAATGTGTGGAACAAGCTTTCCTCAGGGGCTTTCCAAATGAGCTAGTAGAGCTAGTAGGCAGTGTAAAAGACAGCTAAAGCTGTGCTAATGGACCCCTCAGAGAATAGGACTTATTACACTCATTGTGAAACACACAAGAGCTCAGTGGATTTGGACGGCATCAACAGCACAGCTTAACAACATCAACAGATTCAAGCTAAGCAAGGTTCAACAATATCAATAGCCCAAAACTATGTAAAAATTGCAAAAATTCAACTGTCCCAAACAAAACAGTTCAGGAACATGAACCTGAAAAGTCAAATTCAATTGTGTACTTGTTCATGAGTCAGGTGCTTGTGGTTTACAGTGTTCAGTTGGATTATTACTGCTATTTTGCTTCTTTCTTCTTTCAAGAAACGAAAAGATGGTAAGTGATTTGAAGACAGATTTAGGTTTAATAAAACTAATTAAAAATCCTGAAGTGTTCCCCAGCTGTGTGGAGCTCCAAATTGGACTTCAGTGGGCTGCAGAAAGCCATCAAATTGAGCTCTCCATGCTGTGCTGTCATTTAATTTTTAATTGACTGGTTATAATATTGGTGCTGTTGCTGCTCATTCTTAGATACTAAGCTCCTAAATTGCCCCCCATGGGTATATGCCTGTGACAGTGTATTTCCCCTCACTGGCCAGGCTTCTTGGCCTGTGTGGAGGGAAACCATAGCAGCTTTGCTCAGCGCTTCCAGCTGATGAATATCCCATGTGGAATTTATTTATAATGGTTGAGCTGTCGATTTCTGAAAGTGGAGCATTCCAAAGTTAATTTATTTTTAGTATTATTTTCGGCACGATTTTTCAAAAAGTTTTTTCTCTTGTGGATTAAATGCAATGTGTTTGGTGTTAGTGAGTGCAGAGATCAATAATGAAATGATGAATCCTGCACATGTTTTTGGGATGAGCTGTCAAAAATCAGGACTGAATAGGAGTTTGGGGTGGCAGTACTCATTTTAAAGTGGTTTTAATTTTACTATATCTCAAAGTTAGTAAAATTATACAAATAAAAAGTCTTACAAAATATTTTTTAGAATTAATTTAGCTTTATTCAAGACTTTTACGGAACTTAGCCCAGAAATAAATCATGGTTGTGATTTAGTGGTGAAAGTCATGCTGGATTTACAAAGAGACTTCCAGTTCCAGTTGTATTTATAAGCTTTGGAGCCCGTTTATATTCCTTGATATTTATCAGTATTGCATTAATTTTATCTCCTCACTGTTTGTGATACCATGGCAGTAGTCATTTACAGATGTATTATAAAGTTTAAATACATTGACACATCTGGCATATTTAGTCTTAAAGAAGAAGGGCAAAAAAGACAGTAAAGGGGGGGAGTCGGGAAGACTGTAGAAGAGTTGTTCCAAGGACAGTAGAGGGGGAAGATGGAGGGAAGAAGGAAAAAGATGAGTTGAAGATCCCAGAGGTTGCTCACCATGTCAACAATGTCCGCCATAGTGAGGATGAAGATGGCTGCCATGGCCCACGTATTACGGGCCCAGCGTGTGCGGTCAATCCACATTGAAAAGGACACCAGCTTCTTGGGGAATATCTGTCTCATACAAACAGACACAAAAATTTTGCCCATTATACATTTTATCAGTGGAAGTTAAACTAATACATTCATTACATTTTTACTGTCAGCTCACTCACTCTTCATAACCTTTTATTCTAAGGCAGGGTCATGGCAGCCCAGAGCCTACCCTACAAGCACAGGGCACTAGGCTAGGTGGGGCACACCCTGAATGGCATACCAGTCCATTGCAGGGTAGCTACACATACATTCATTGACATATTCACCCACCACAGGAGTCACCAATTTTGCCCCAAAACACGTGACTGGACTGTGAAAGAAAACTGGTGCACCTGGAGGAAACCCACATGAACGTGGAGAGAATATGCAAAAACTCCATTGACTGAGTTAGGGTCAAACCTATATCCAATTGGACAGTCCAGTTGCTGTGAGGCTGCTCCAGAAGACTGCCTGCCGTGCCACTGTGGTAGCCTTCATTTATTTAATCTACAGTTTACATCACATCAAAACAGCAAATGCTCAAAGATCAATTTACCTCAGTTTACAAATACATACATGCAGTGCTGTATGAGTTTGTCCCAGGAAAAAGTTTAACAAATTCAAACCCACAGGATCTTCACAAAAACAACAACCAGTCTTAACTTTTAAGAAAAGCGTGGCATTGATACTCACTCGGGGAAAGATGGCTGCCACAGAGCAAAGTGTAAGGATAAATAGCAAGATTTCTCCCACAACTAGAGTCACATAGTTCACCACCAGCCTGAGTAGGAAAATGAGAGCAAAGAAAAAAATTTCAATGGCAAACTGCAGCATGGAGTATTTTATGCTACTTGTCATCCTCTGTATGATCACTGTGGTGTTGCAGTGCCAGTGTGGTATGAGGCATGTTCAGTTTCCCTAGGCTGCCTCCACTCACTGGGGGTCTATAAGTGCTTCCATGGCTGCAGTGAACAGCAGCACCACACAGGAGCAGCTGAAGGCGGCACCACTCTGCTTTTCCTTCTCCACAGAGTAGCGTGTCTCCAGCTCTGGGTCCACAAAACGCAAGGAGAGGCGGTAGGTGTGCTTCCCCTTCAGACTGTGAGAAAACGGGACAGATAGGATAAACAATAAGAAAAAGAGGGGGGGCAGAAGGAGACTACACTCTGAAACCTCTCTCTGATAATGTCAAAATCTCTACTGCTTTTGTACAATTTCTAGTGCTCCTTGGGTTTAAAATAGCATTTAAACAAAAATGTATAGAATTCAACTCTAAAATTAACTTTAAATCTAAAAGTTGTGAAAAATGCTATAGTCGAACAGAATCCTCTTATTCTTACCATTTTAATGTCTCCTCACATTTTGGCCCTGGCTGCATATTCTCGCCCTCACACTCTATGAAACGGGGTATGGTTTCTCTCTTTCCCTGTTGATAACTAAACCACCTCTCCTTTCTTTTGACAGGCATGTGGTCTCCACCCATTACTCTGCTTACGCCTGCACAGTCTCTCTTTCCAGCAATGCTTCATTCAGCAGTTTGTTTAGCTCCTGCTCATTCTCCTGTGCGTCAACCACCCTCTCAGCCAGGTCACGCAGCCGCAGACGACGCCGTGGGTTTGGAAAAGACGGGTTGACAACCTGAGGTCATACAAAGGTAACACAGAGCACATGAGTGTACACATTCTTTCATTTATACAATGCTAAAAGAAACACTAGAATCAGCTTACATACCCAGCATTGGTATCAGAGAAATGATCTGGACATCATACTCAGAATACAGCATGATTGATGGCAGGGACAGAGTCTGGTATTTTTGCATGTACAAACTCCTATCCTACCCGTGTGTCAAGCTCCTCTGGTTCCTCTGGGGTGGTACAGGCTGTATGGATGCTTCCATTGCATTCTGTAGTGTTGATCAACACTGGAGAGTTCCCATTGGATGATGTTACAGAAAGCTTCTGGAAGAAAACAGAAACAGACAGAGACAGAGAGAGAAACCAGAATAGAGAGGACAGAGACCAGATGGAAAAAAGAAAGATGAAATTTAGAGAAAGAGCAAGAATGAGATCAGGCTGACCAACAAACTGTGACCATCTGAGTGTGTCACTGCCTCTCTCTACCTGCTGTAGCAGGGCCAATTCAGAGCCACCTCACTAGCTGCAAGTGGACAAACACCCTAACCAGCCAGCCAAGGCTATCAATAGTGTGGTGTTGTGACAATTCAAGGGCGCCACACCTGAAAAGGGCCTACAAAACTTCCAAGTTAATTTGGAGGTGTAGAGCAATATTCTTTCAGAGGGCACACAAATCCTTGCTCTGGTTCAACAACCAATGAACAAATCAAACAGTGCAGGTTGCCTCATCAGCCCAAGGAAATCATGAGATCAGAGGGACAAAGTAACGTGCAAATGTGACTGGTGGCATGCACTGAGGTGATTCTTACCACCCCGTTGATGCCATTTTTGGCTGACGGGCCCTTGGGCACCACAACCAGGTAGGTCTCGATGCCCTTCTCCTTTAGATACTCGCAGCGCTCTCCCCCGTTGCCTGGCTCCACATCAAACTCACCATGCAGGCACTCCAATGTGCTCTGGGAGATGTGAACACGCCTGCAATGTATGGGGTAAGTTGGAGGTCAGGAATCAAAAGAGCATCTCTTACAATGTGGTGCTGTAGCTGTTTATTGTAAAGGCTTCTGGTCCCCACCATTAGAAAGAAACAATAATCCAAAGTATACCAAATTGCTCTGAAACCTGAAGATAAATTTAAAGGTAAAAACTGGCACTTTGATGTGTTGTTTCAGTAGTTGCTATGGAAATAATGTCGATATATGCTTAGCAATGCATAGAGCTTTACAGTATTCAAGGTCACAACAAATCTGGTGATAATATCTTACAAATATGACAGTCAGCCTGTCAGATGTATTATCCTGTTATGTAGCTGGTTGCCTTAGTGTAGGGCCTAATTCCATAACATTTACATAAGATATATATAGTTATTTTACAAATCCAGAAATTAAGTTGAATTTATTTCTTAGCTGTTCACAGAATTAACTGATCACAGTAGGAACACCAGGAACTACAAAAGATTCTAAATATACCAATTTTTTAAAGCAGTATTGCTTTAATAACACTTCGTGTAAAGGAGTAACAATATTTCTGTATGAAATTTTTCTAAATATATTATATAGGTTTTGGCCTTTAAACTGAAGCAATATCAATCAGCCCACTGAAACAGGACATTCAACTGCCTTCTCTCACCCAGGGATGCCTCCAGCTTCCATTTTGTTGGCTACTGTAACATCCGTGGACCAGACATCATACTGCCAGCGCTTCTGTCCCAGCACGCCTCCCAAAACCGTGCCTGTATGCACCCCGACTCGCATGTCCACATTTGTTTGGGTTTTCTCACGCACATACCTGGGCAAAGAGAGCTGGTGTCAAGCAAAAGCAGACTGAGGACATTGAGCTGACACAGGGCCAGTGCAGCTGGCTTTGGAGGGTCCAGATTATAGCCCAGCCAATTATAGAGCAACAAACACACACCTGCATGGCCTAGTGGCATTGTAGAAACAGCATTGCAGTGACACAGAGACAGCATGACCATATTAATAAAGCAACCAGTCAGTAGCTATTATTGAGTTATGGATCAGTGGAAATGTCCATAAATTTTACTGAATTTTACTGTTCTTATGAATGCATGGTTTATGTATTATACAACATATTACTTTACTGACTCAACACAATACAATTTTTTTGTTTTAGTAATAATCTATTTAGTCCTTCAAAATAATAGAGATTGAATAGCAATTAAAGACATGAGTTTATAACCTGAAGGCTGCTGGTTCAAAACCCAGTTGCCTACTGCAGTTGTGTGCATTACCCTTGAACAAGATGTTCACCCTGAAGCAATAAGAAAATGCTCTGCAGTCAAATTTGTATGTGTGTTTTGGTTTGGATTACAGCAATGGCTAAGAATCAATAATGCCTGATACAAGAGCTATACAAGGGAGCACAAAATTAAGATCCTCAGGTCCACGGTGCAGGGGAAGGGAATTAAGAAAAAATTAAGAATAATAGAAAAATGATACAATGAGCAAAGAATTAGTAATAATTTTATGATTTGGAATAGTTATTTACTTGGTGCAGAGCAAAAGATCTTTGTAACCTTTCAGTTACTGACTCAGAACAACCATGTAGATACTGGTGAGCCAAGTGATAAAATGTGAAAGTAAATTCATCAGTAAGAAAAGGTAGTAAGAGTTATTGTGGTTTACCATTTCAAAAATCCTGATTTCTAGATTACCTAGAGGGCGTTAATCCTCTCTCTTGCCATTAAAACTGGGATAAATGCTTCTTGAAAATACATTAGATGTAACCACTGGAACAAATGCTGATACATGTGTTTCCTCAAACTACTTAGCACCCTAACTTCATATGCAGACTTTGAAAGTCTCACTTTCACAAAGAACTTTGATGGATGTAGTGTGAATACTCTATTAAGTAACATAAAGGAACCTTTAAGAAAAAAAATTTGGCCTGAAAGAAGAACTTTTTTTAGAGCATTTCAACATGTGATGCACTGTCAAAAACATAATTATGCCCAGTTTGGCTGACCTGAACTTTTCTAAATAAATGCACAAACTGAGAGATTTGACCAGCTCCTGGAGGGTAAAATAGTATCAATATCAAACAATACAGACCAAGCTTTTTTCTAGAAATGTTCATAGTGGACATACAGCAGTTGTAGATATGGTTAGATAACAGCACACTGAACTAACAGAGACCTAGAAAGTTCGCTGTGATGTCCCAGGCAGCTGCTTAACACATGATGATGCCATCCTGACCAGAGGGTGATCAATGAGCCAGACCAACCAGGGGCTGCCAGGCCTAAGGGCTCTTGTTGCAAATTCAGCACAAACACGTGTATCTGACAAATTAAAGCCCACTGGAAGGGCTCAGCGTGTTCTCTGTCACGTTGACAATGCTACTCCAGCCTATTTACAGCCAGGTTTTAACTAACACCTTTGATGTGACAAGTTGTTTAAAACAACTGTTATTTTAGTACTATTTAACTAGCCCAGTCCACAACTCTGAGTAGCACCATTTTTCTCATTTTTTCCTGTCCCAATCTTCCATCCTATCCAAAACTGAGACGAAGCACCAAAACCCATAGAACCCCACCACAAATAACTATGTAATGATATGTAACACATGGTTTATTTTTTAAATATTTACAATTACTATTATTTATGTAAATATATGTTGACACCATGGTGGTGTGAAAAGATTTGAGAGTTCAGTAGAAGACATGCAGTACAGTGTAATATAGTTGAAATCTCCTTTTTCAAAAATAAAAGTCCAGGTTCAAAGTATGTGGTCATTTCCATCAAACCCAGAATCAGTGCAACACCCTTTGTACTTACGAGATGGCTTCTACCATAGCCAGGCCCATCAAGATGGAGCAGGCAGCATGGTCCTCGCGGTAATCTGGCAACCCACAAATGCAGTAATAACAGTCTCCCAGAATCTTAATTCTCAGCTGATGGTACTTCTGTAGAGTGAGACACAGATGTGAACAAATAAAGACATTGTAGATATGTTATTGCAAAAAGACTTCCACACTAAGATGTTGATCAGATGCAAATATAATAGAAAGGTGTGTGTGTGTGTGTGTGTGTGTGTGCGCGCACACACACACACACACACACACACACACAACACACACAGTACTGTGCAAATACACAGTACTGTGCAAAAGTCTTAGGCACCTGTGGGAAAAATGCTATAAAGCGAGAATGGTTCCAAAAATAATACCATGAATACGTATAAATCAATAAACCTTCTAAAAAGTGCAGTAGACAAAAAAAACCTCAATCAAATCAATATTTGGTGTCACCACCCTTTGCCTTTAAAACAGCATCAATTCTCTTATGCAAACTTGCATGCAGTTTAAGGTAGAGGTTGGTAGGTTCTTCCAAACATTTTGAGGAACTGGCCACAGTTCTTCTGCAGACTTTGACTGTCTCTGCATGTCCTCCCAGACTGACTTGATCATGTTGAGATCAGGGCTCTGTGGGGACCATACCATCTGTTGCAGGATTCCTTCTTTTTGCTCAAGATAGTTGTGTATGACTGAGATTGGGTGTTTGAGGTCATTCTTAGGCTGCAGAATGAATTTGGGACCAACCAGAAACCTCCCTGATGGTAGATAAGAATCTACCTGTACTTCTCAACAGACATTGAAGCTGCATGCCTAACACTTTTGCACAGTACTGTGTGTGTGTGTGTGTGTGTGTGTGTGTGTGTATAGTATAAGATTAAGTTCTTAAAAATCATGTATAAAAGTTATTGACATGTATCTTCCTGGGAGAATTTTTAATTGTGTATGTAACTATTTAACAGAACAGATTGGAGACATAGACTTACAGCGGCCAACTTGTCAAAACGAGCAAATAATTCGTTGAGCAGTTTGACCAATTCCTGTGCACTGCACGATGAAGACAGCTGCGTAAAACCTACTATATCTGCAAACAGGATGCTGCAGGAGACAAAACAAAATGGGGAAATGCAGTGGGGGTGGAGATGAGATGGGTGGGTAGAGGAGGAAAGGGGTTGAGAGAGAGCTTCCTTATTAATGAACAGGAAGTTGTACAAAACATACAAAATTGCAGAAATACATTGTTTTTCACTACAGTAGAAAAGACTATGGATCACAAATGTCTGCCAATATAATATAGTCAGAACACCCATTTATCCAGCATTTCTAAAGTATACTCATGGTGAGGGAACCCAATTTCTTTAAGACAGCAGACAGAAATTCTCATTGTACACTCCCTGACTTCCTCACTTAGCACTTAACTGCTGTTCTCCTGTTGATACTACTGGACTTTCCCAAGGCTCTTACCAGTTTCTTGCTGGTACTCCCCAATTTGACCAACTTTAGGGAATTATGTCACTCTTCCATTGCAATACTCATCTTCCTCACAGCACTTGCCCGATGTTCTATTAGTTCATTTCTTGACCTCTTTGAAGCAGTTTCTTGATATTGTGCCAGTCCTCCTCAACTATCCAACTTCTTATACACACCTACTTGATGTTATTGTTCCTGTACTAGCACCTCGAATGATCTCACGACTTCTTGCTGAGGTATTCCCCAACATCTTCAAAGCACTCACCTGATGTTATTATGGTGTTACTCCCTGACTTCCTTAATACTGTTGCCTGATGTCTTTGTGGCAATACTACTTGCCTTTCTCAAGGCATGTACCTGATGATTCTGTGTCCATACAACCTAACATTCTCAAACTATTTACCTCGTGTTCTTGTGGCAGTATGACCACCCTTCCTCGTTGGACATACCTGACGTTCTCATGGCGGTACATATACATAGTGTTGAACTGCTGCATCTCCTTTTGACTTGCTTCCTTCTTCATACCCTGCAGCATCTCATCAGCAATGTGCTTAGGCAGGATAGACAGTAACAGGCTCTCCTGTGAAAAGCAATGGCGGATAGTGTGTGTTAGTATGTGTGACAAGGGAGAATTAAGATATGAGATTTACATTTTTATAATTCATCAGGTAATAAGCAGAAAGTATCCAGTTACAAAAACCTAAGCAAGGGTACTAGGGATCATAACAGTATGGAAGCATAAGTCTGGCACGTCAGCCTTCATTTGTTTAAAAAGAAAAGTGCATTCTGCATTCAAAAACAACATTATTTCAAGGAAAAACTAAAGTCAATGATTCTGAGATCACTTTTAGAAGGTGTATACTTCCTCATTTAACTTAAAATCAGTTTTTTACACTTATAAAAATGGCAGCTCTAAACTGACACAAGAAATAGATGCCACCAAAAATGTTGAAATAAAGGGCAAAAAATAAAACAAACTAAAGATCAACAACGAAAGTACATAAGTCATACTGCTTCGAATTAAAGAGCAAGAAATGAATGAAACAGCTAATATTATCTCATAATTATGATATAATTGTATTATTTGTTAGGAGGTTTGCATTTTCTTGCCATGTCACAGTACAGCACAGCACAGCACAGAAAAGGATCGCCCTATGGAGATGGCCCCTCGATTCTGATCACAGCAAAGAAGTCAGTGAAACAAAAGGAGACAGCGTGGAGTATGATTACAGCAGGCATCGTCTCAGGAGGTTGGTCGCCATGGTAATGTGCAGCAGTTGGATGCACTTTGGGCGCTTGTGCCCGTCTTAACAGCGACCCCTGCTTCTCCATTAGCATTCTGGGACTTTCTCCGTCTCTCCATGGCAGATACTGTTTCATAAATAGCTCCAATCAGGGATGACTTGTGGATCCCAGTGAGAGGCACATGGGAAAGGCAGACGAAGAGATTAACTTGGAAAGGTGGCGTGGAGCGTGGTTTATACTGACGGATCATGGATGGGGGTGGAAGCAGAGGATGAGGAAAGAGCATCGTTACTGACAGACAGGAATCATGTTTGCTGCAAACTCTCAACCACAGAGGTATAACTACTTCTTTGTCACCACAGCTGAGCAGGTGGCTTCTTCTCTAGCTTCAGCCCCTCTCCATGTACAATTGGATACTAACTATTAAGATCCATTTAGTTTACTTTAATGAACAGACTAACACCGTGGATGATCTGTAGAAACTGTGAGGTGTTACAAGCAGAAGCAGAAGCAGAAGCAGACAGAGGTCTGATGCTGACATAGGGATTAGAACCAGAAGCAGACACATTAAAAATCTAAAGGCAGACACATGGGTCAATACCAAATCAAATACAAGGCAAACACAGCAATCAGATGCAGAGCCGATACACAGATAAGAACCGTGTTCCAACACTGGAATCAGACCCATATGCAAATGTGGCCCTAAACCAGAGGTAGTCAAAGGGACTTGACCCAAAACGGCCTTCCTGCTGTCCATTGCAGTACAATTGATCTCAATGTAAAAAACTAGTGCAGTGGGCCTGCATTTGCTGAAATTACATTATCACACTATAATGTTGCTATTTTTTTATCTTGTTAAAAAGTTTGCATCCAGTGTTAATATTGTTTGACTATGCTGTCCTTGTAACAACTTGATAAGTTTTCTATAATAAAAGATCAAAAGGTAACAACATTAGCCAGCAGAGGTGAAAACAAGTCTAATTACTGCAACACTGGGTGTTTCTGCTTCTCTCCAGCTCAGGTAATAAGACACCTGGGCGATGAGCAACCTGTTCCTAATTAACTCCCCTGAATAGTCAGTCCTTCTCTCTGTCCTTCCTCTTCCGGTCAAACATCCAGCAGAAAAACCTTAAAAGTTCAGCACACGTGATGCACTATTAGAAGTGTTAAGTTACTAGCACAGCAAAATTAACCAACAATTACAATAAAAAGGGAACATTTTGTGTTATTTCAATGGTAAGGCAGGGTGCCTTTATCTTGATGTCAGCTCTCTAAGACACTGAATAGCTAGATTGTTTCTGACTTATTTCTATCCTACTTTTTTGCTGGGACACAAATACTTGGCAAGACTGAATTTTTTTGGGGGGGGGGTTCCTGAAAGCAGACGGGTCATTTTTGTTTCGTGAGAGTGTTAGGTCTTAGACTGTCGAAGGGCAATTGTTTTGTAGATGGTGAGCGTGACCATAGTGGCCTTTGGAAAGCTAGTGTTTGGCTCATGATGTCAGATTAGCCAGCTCCATTGCATTGCTCCTTTGAAATACAATGTTTCCAGTTTAAAATATGAGAAGTTTCCTTTTTGCACTGTCCCAAAAACTCAAAATTTAACAACCAGACTGGCTATATTTTGTGTATTACATTTTCTGTAACCTTGTTCAAAATTCACAATAGCAGATTGTTGTATTTATAGAAGTTTTCTGTAGGCAAAGTCTATCTTTTCTGCTAACATTTGATCTTTTTTTTTTGAACATCAGCTGACACACTCCAATGTTTTCACAACTGCCTAAAAGTACTAATGGAGATTAGTTCTGGCTTTTACCCTTGGCTTCACAGAAACAACAGAAAAACTAGGATGTTACTGAATAAACCCATTGGTACCCGCTGTGTTAAATATTGATAAATTCATTGATCACATATTGATTAGCAGTAGATCTAGGCTATAGCCATGCCTTGGAGAGTGTCCCTGTATAAAGAGTATTATGCAATCTCAATTTTCACACTTAAGCTTCATTTCTTGGGCCAGGAGTTTAATTAAATTGTTCTTTACCCATTGTGCAAACTCAACCAACTGAACATGAAAGTCATTAGCAATAAATCCATAAAGTTTTTTTTATTCTGGTGTGAGCGTAGGCATGTGGTGTTTGTCGCACTGAAGCGTTAGGTTAGCATAGTGCTTAGGAACACAAATTGCTAACCTCAAGAATGTCCTGGTTCAGGTACTAGTTGAGACCCTTTTGTTGCAACCTTGAGAAATGCATGTGACCTGAATTGCTTCAGTCATGTAACCTACAGTAAAACTATGCATGACTTTAGAGAAATGCACTGGCTAAGTTTAAACAAAAACATGTTGGATGCCCACCTGTTGTTGACTCTGTTCTTCCAGGTTGAGTTTCACTTCCAGGGACTGCCTTGCTTCCAGAAAAGCCTTGCGGTGTTTGCGGTCGGCCATGTAGTACGACATGATACCCACCGCAATGGCGCACAGGTAAATCACTATGTTGGCCAAGAGCTGGAATGCAAATTTGTATCCAATTCACAGAAACAAACAGACTGTTAGTCTAGTCCATGCTATAATGTTCTATAACGTATTGCTATGTGTTTATATGTGACATGTGACATTTCAGAAAAACGGGGTTGTACTCAGCTGTTGCTTGCAAAAGTATTATTTTGGCCTACATTACTGATACACAACTCCAGTCTAACAACTCCTTCAAGAGAGACAAAAGGCACATGGGAATCATTATCCAACATTGTCCAAATGAACTCTGCTTAGCATCATGACTCCTGGGTAGTCATTTTTACCACCACCTTGAAACTTAATAATTTAATATTCATATTCAGAGAATTCTTCTTTCATTTTGTGAAAATACTGCCGAATATTTTTGATCCATGTCAGTTCATTAAATACAACAGGATAGAGTGTACCACAGGAAAACAAATTTTAATTTTACTGAGTCTTGAACTTAAGAGTTAGCAGCCACTAAGAACATGAATGATGGACAGTGGACAGTGCACAACTTAATGAGATATCTGATCAAGGAGATTCTGGAGGAATTCATAAACAAATACTAAACACCGGCTGATTAACAGGCTACACGAGTCTTGTGAATTAGCTTTAAGTCAGACCTTAGTCTGTTATGGCTATATTTTGAACTTCACAGCAATCTCCACTAATAAAAGAACCTTTTGTCCAGCAACAGAAAGAGAAAGACACACTATGACTGTGCAGCACCTCTCACCACAAAGTAAAACTTCAAATGTTTATGTGAGGTTACTGCTTCGTGCTGTGCTTCAATGGCATCCAGGGGGGCTTGTGCGTAGGTGCTAAAGGTGCACATTCACATCTCAGGTCACCTCTGTTACTATTCCACTTCTCTCCTTCCATAACCTGCTGGTTTCTAGTCCCAAATGAGCTTACTTTAGCACTCTGTTATTCTGCTATGAAACATTACCTCTGCAAACCTGGTATAATATAATTTAAAAGACCTAGAACTTAACCACAGTCTGCTGGAGAACCAGTACTTACCGACACAGGCATTCGAACCACCAGCAGTAAATCCTTTATAGATACAAAAAGTAAACACAGCCATGCTGGCACATAGAAACCTATACAAATCCATCCTGTGGCCAGTTATTCAGGTATGGAGAAGAGAGAAGATGGTGGTGCCTCTGAAGATGCTGGAACCCACCTGTCTGGCCAGTGCTGCCCCGTGGAGGTTCTCCTGTTGCTGTTGTGCAATGGTCACCCCCAGCACCAAGGTGTGGATGCCACAGGCCACGGCGGAGATGAGCACGATGGGTGTGAGGCGGAGCGGCAGTGTCAGGAAGAAGGAGAAGGTGAAGAAGGCCTGCCAGCCCACGGTGTCACTGGCCTGGTGGAAACGGGAGTAGTTGAGGCCCAGGAAGGAGAAGATCTGGGCTGCAATGAGCACCCAGAGGGCATAGGGCACCACCCGGCGGGATATGCGATCGGGGAGGAGGCCGAAGAAACAAAGTAGATACAACAAGATGTCAGCGGCCAGGCCCACGGAGGCCACGACCACGGTGGCCAGTTTGTCTCCGGTGTACACCAAGGCGCACATGACAATGATGTAGCAGTCAAAAAGTGCAGCAAACACCACCAGGACCAGCAGGGTGTCACGCCGCTGCCGTCGGAAGTATGTTTGGTACAGTGTCTCTAGTGACTCGGGAGTGAAAGTCAGTCGCATGAACCGCGGCAGGCACATGCAGCAGCCGCCACTGCGCACCGTTACCTCCTGGGTGCGGCCCACGGCCTGGCCTGGGTCCGAGGGCAGAGTCACCGAGCAGTCCGCCGAATACTCTGCCGAGCACTCCGGCTCCGAGAAGGCCCGGTTCCGAGGCATTTTGAGTTCAGCTGTTTGGGGCCTTTGTGAACAGGGAACCCAGTCAAGGCTGTGGTCTGCTTACTTGCAGATGTGCAGATTCAAAGTCCTAACAGGCAGAACCAGGTTTCCTACACGAGCCCAGCACCTTTGTGGTCCACCCGGCCCTCCGTTCCCCCCATGGCAGCTTCACACCACTCTTTGGAAATTTCCAGCACCGTCCCTGACTGTCAACTCGTGTGCATGAAAAGGATTCAAATGGCGCCGTTTGTCCACGTTCAGCGATGACTCCGTGCTGATGGCTCATCTAACCCACCCCACCGTTTCCCAAAAATAGCAGTGAGGAATGGGACAGAAAAAAGACAGAAGCACATTGAAATGAGCCAAGCGGAGGACAGTTCCAACCTGAGAAACATCTGGACCCTGTGTCAAGGAGGCCTTCCACAAAGGGACATTCCTAACAGGTACCGAGACACAGAGTCCCCTGCGAGGTGAAATGTGGCCGCTCCAATGTGTCTTTAAACCCCCCGACAGCAGCGTTTCAGCCGCACAGATCATGACCTCCCGGCCGTCATCGTCTACAAATGTCCATTATTGCACAACTAAGGTTATATCGTTAACCTTTGAATTCACATCCCTCCCCCCGTAACAATCTATTGACACAACTCCGTGCGCGCGCGCCAGACGCCCGCGGAAGTCAACTCACCAGATCCGCCGCGAGCTCCGCTTCGCTGTTTCCATGGCGAAGGCTCGCGGTCAGCGCGGCGGTGGCACGCGCAGCGGCGTAGCAAACGGTGTCATAATAATTTGACGGTCTGTATCTAAAACTAATAAAAACAGTCACATCCGAAAGAGGGGAGACGGGGGTGGGGGTGTAGTGGCCCAGTAACACACGATCCTAAAACTAATATTCCGGTTTCGGTGTAGCGCTCGTGGAATATAAAAATATAAATATGCAGTAAAACATTTGTTGTTATTGTTTGTCTCCGGTTTGATAGCTTTCCTCCAGGGATACATGCAGTCCACGTATTAGAAAGGCTGCTCGGCGCTCTCCTGTACTGTATAATGGACCGAAGGAGGCCATCAGAAAACACGTTGCATTATTTCAGTGTGAAAAAGCACCGCAGTACTGGCAGTGATGAAAACTCTCATAATAATAAAAAATGTATGTGATTTTCAAAAGCCCGGCTAAAATCAAGGTTACACTCCTGGATCCCCGGTGATGAACAGTCCTCCTTGGACACGGCTCCCCCGGCTGTGCACTTCCTCCACGGACCGCCGGGTCTCCTCCACGCCGCGCCGCCTGGAGCCACGCGGGAGCCCGCGGAAGATGCTGGGGTGTCCCGATTAACCGTTACGGTCCACTCGGTCTACGTCTCGCTCCCCGGCGCTCTGGAAAGGAGCACAGTTCCTCGGAGAGGAAGATCGGGCAAACCGAGGTTCGCTTCGACTACGGCGACACGGCGAGAGGTTCTCCGGGGCCCCGCCGCCGCACGGTCCGCTCGCAGATGTTGAGGCTCATGATTTAATGTCGTCTTTGTAAGATGAGGTCACATGAGCGCTGCGCTTTAAATATCCTCAGTATAAACACAACAGGGTGTGTTCCGTCTCTCCGGGGGCACTGAGCCACAGAAATCACTGATCTCTCTTTCACTCTGCCTTTCTCCTCTTATCTCTCTCTCTCTCTCTCTCTCTGTCTGTTCGTCTCTCTCTCTCTCTCGACTTGATACAAACAGGTATTACCATGAACATATGCAAATAATTTTAATACTGACAGAATATTTTTACTGCTTATTTTTCTTAATTTCAGGCCAACAATAGCCAATACTGAAAACAACGCAGAGTAGCACTTTTACCAGCGTCTTTTCAGCTGTTACAGGAAGTCCAGCCTATTTCTACATCTGATGCATTTTACACTAAGTTGTCAGTTTTTTAGGTACACTCCCCACAAATTGTACCAACCAGGAAATGATATATGACTGCAGTGTGTGGTATAAGTCAGGATCAGTCAGACCAACATTTTTATTCCCGGTTAGTGTTCAACTCATTGTTGGATTGGACAAAACAAAAGACCTTAGTGACTCTGAATGTGGCATGACAGTGTTGGGTGTGCCAGTTCTAGCATCTCCCAAACGGCTGTCGCCCTGGGCTTTTCCCACACAACCGTTTTAAACGTTTACTGAGAATGGCACAAAAAGTACCAGTGATCAGCAACCCTGTGGATGAAAACAGCTTGTGGATCAAAGTGATCGAAGGAGAATGGTGAGAATCGTGTAGCAAACATACGGGGCGCAACCAGGCAAATCACATCCGAATTCAACACTGATGTGCAGAATGCCATCTCAGAACACACCACTTAGGAGACTTTGTGTTAAACAGACTACAACAGCTGAAGGCCATGTCAAGTACCAATGTTGTTGGTGAAGAACAAGACAGAGGATCTCCAGTGGGAACAGAAGCATTAAAACTAGACTAGGTGTGGAAAAAAGTTGTCTGGTTGGATGAAACCAGGTTCCTTTTGTATCACCCTGATGGAAGGATCACAATTTGGCACAAGTAACACAAATCCATGGAGAAATCCTGTGGTGGCAGTGTGATGGTGTGGAAAATGTTTTCCTGATACCGTGGCCATTTGGAGTTCCTCATTTCATGGCTACACATCCAGAACTGAATGGTTCCAGGAATGATGGCGAGTTTTCATTATTTCATTACTTTAGAGACCTACACAGTCCCCAGATTTCATACCTATAGAACATCTTTGAGATGAGCTGGGAAGGGCTGCTTGCAGCAAAAGTGTGCAGTTGTCGAATTTGCAGCAAATACATAATGCAGTCATTTTTTCATGGTACAGCATTCTTATACAATGCAAATAATATCTTCTAGAATCCATGCCCAGGTGAACCGATGCTGTTCTGACATCCAAAGGTGGCGCAACACACTACTAGACAGGTGTGCCTAATAAACTGACCACTCGGTGTACACTGATAGCTGTCAAGCCTACTTGTTTAATGGATATATGTGAAATAATATTTTTTAAAAATCATTAGCATAAACAAAAAGGTACTAAAGTGTTGCGTACCAAAAATATTGTATTTTGTGACAATAGCATAAGGATGTGACAGCTCATTGTTTATCATAACGTCTACATGAGGCCGATTGCTGAAACATCTACACACACCAGAAAATGCTGTCTGTGCACATGCCTATTCCCTTCATTCTAAACAGTTTATGCTGAATTCACTTTGAACGTTGAACAAGAGGTTTGATACCGGTTGTGGTGCAGTCATATATCGGCTGTTATCCATGAAATGAGCACATTGATTGACACCCTGCACTGAGTTTGAAATCAATACTGGAAAAAATTGACCTTTTTGAGTCTGAGATTAATTAAAATGGCTGCATACTTGTATTTCTGACATGTTTCCATTAAGCGGTAGACAACATAAGTTCGGTACTGGCGTCAGAAAACAAAAGCACAGTAAATTGAGTTATTCCTCATAAGTTTGGTTGATAATTTTGAATTTATGCTCAGGTAATTTGTTCTACATACACTGTACTAATAAATTATGTGTATTTATGTATGAAGCTGTATACTCAAAATGGTTCAAAATTAACAAGATAAATGTCAGTTTAAGACAAAGGAAGATTTACACACTAACAATCAGTGCAGTTTAATTCAAGTTGCCGTTTTGGCCTGAAAAAGTTGTGTAAGTGCTGCCAAAGCCTGGCATATTGAATAATGGAGAACTTGAAAAGAATCAAAGCGGAACTGCCTTACTTCAACTCACTTCCACAGTAAATACAGCTGGTTTGGTGTCAGTAAGCACCGACAATCAATAGCAAAGCGACAGACTTTACAAATGGGATGAATCAGTCAGCAATCAGCTTTAAACAGGAACAACCCAGTAAATGATTTGTGGAATATCTGCGTTTCAATTTTTTTTTTCTTACTAGATTTGAGTTAGCAGTAAAAGTTTCTTGGGACTTACAAAGAAAACAAAATGTAAACGTCTGGCCTCAATTCCTAAGCTGAGAAGGCAGTGTGCTGTGTTCTGCAGGCAGATGGTCAGCAGCCTCCCCGCTTTATGCTCTGGTCGTTGTAAGATACAGTTTAAGGCTGTTGCGCCCTCTGCCGGTGGACATAAATGCTCTCGAGCTGCATCAGCTGCATCCCACTTAGGAGGTGCGTTGCATCATCCAAGAGCTTTTAACATGAGTTTGGATGCTTATATGCAGCCCTAAAAACTGAAATACCGTATTCCTCTAGGAATTCTTAACTTGGATTCCATGGACTGGTTACCCATGGCTTCAGGGGGTCCATGAAGTGCAGGCTTACATTAAAAATAAGTGTAGCATACTGAAAATTAAAAATAAAATACAAATACAACAGTACTGTGCTACTATTATTTACAACATAAGTGTAAACTTTTCAGTTTGGCAAACTTTCAAAGAATTTATTTTTGGACATTTTTCTCACAGTTTTTTTTGGACATGAAAGACTGCTTTCATAAAATCCTGTAAAGTGTCTGTGGCCTAGAAAAGGTTAAAAACGTTTGCTCTGATCACTGTAGGTGTTTTTAATGCATTTAGTTTTATCTCACACACTATTTATAGAGTTGCTAGGCTTTTGTCAAATTAACAAACGTGGAAAATGAGCAATTAATATGGACAATATGGGTAGAATTATTATTTTTTGTGTGTATATATTAATACATTTACATATACAATAAGTGAATCAAATGTATACATTTATTCTGCGCATTATTGAACAAACCATTATTCTCGCTCCTTAATTTACAAGTAATATAAGGACTGGAAATGTGTTTGTAAGTCGAAATGTTTGTAACTCCAAAGTTACTTTTAACACTAAGGCACAATCAATAAAAGGCACATAAAACAGACCTCTGTCCATATGCTTTATAGTTAAATTCTGCAAAAACATTAGATAAACCTATGATATGCAAAAATTAGACTCAAATACCGAGGAATTACTGCATTTTGGTATGGCTGAAGTGGTATTTTATATACATGCTGCCAGAGTGCAAGAACAATCAATACAGTGATATAGTACAAGAAACACATTCTAACAAATATTTTATTTCCTGATTTGGTTTTCTCTTTCATGTTTGTGTTCCATTTTCACGTCCCATTTAAATTATATGTACTGAATGCATGTTATTCCCATAAGATGGTGGAGCAACTCCTGCAAATCTGTACTTTCAACAGCCTGGGGCATTAGCTGCTCTGTCTTCCTGTTACAGACTGAAATGCCTGAGTAGCTGGGGATGGAATCCTGTTATCTTCAGGGTTAGTGGTACAAATTCATGAAGAGCATTATATTATAATTCATAGGAACATTATAATAACCATATAAGTATTGGTATAATAGAATATGGGTGAACCTTGTTTATTTTTACACCCACCTGTACCTTAAACTTGCAAACTTTTGGTGGAAGATGCTCAGCTGTTGCTTTGCATTGTTGTTGGCTGCATATCAAGACTGTACTCAACAGATATTTGAAGAAGTTTATGGACCAAGTAGCTTGCGTGATCTAAAGGTTCTCTTCTGTGTAGCAGAACACAGTGATGCATGTGAAACACAACCCTCAGTGACAGCAGTGTGAAATGCAGGATCGCCCACATTCTCCCTTTCATTAGTTTCCTAATTTAAAATATCAGTCAACTGTTTACATGACTTGAAACCACTGCGATGAAAAACACATAAAAACATGGTATTGGAACAAATACAGAGATAAATAATGCTGCGCCTCAGCATTAATTTTAAAGTAAAATGTTGCAGGACGTTTTCAAGAGGTTCCTTCTTATCAAATATAAATTTTGAAAAGTTGCTTTTGAAATACTTTTAATTTTAGAACAAAAACAACTAAAACAGAAGCCTGTCAAAGTGTCTTCACCCAGATTTGAACATTTCCAAAGTTGTTCAAGTACATGTTCTTTTAGTACAGCTTTCCACCATCCTGACTGCTTTCTTGACATCCCGCAGGAGAACCAAACATTTCTTGACAGTTTGTAAGACATGGATAGGTCTGCAGTAAACAAAATAGCCAACTCCAAGTCTTACAAAAATATTCAAACAGGTTGCTGTGCTTTTATGCAAGATACAGATATTTTTAACATAGAGTTCGATTGTGTCCACTAGAGGACAACATTTGCACATGAATTTGCGTAGATGGTTTGGTTGTAAAGGGCTGGGTGTCACAGTAGTAGAATAAAAAGTGAAACATACTACTCCTTACATTTTGTTTCACGATAAATACCTGTTTTTAGAGAAACTGTCACTAAAAGAAAAAACACACAATCACAAAAGTTGAGCAGAACAATATAATAAAATATTAACACAGATAAACATTTAACAAAAATGGGCGCATGATGTTGTAAATAAGTACATTAAAATCTACATAGCATATTTAATGATTTATGAAAATTTATGATTTATTTAAATGTACACTTGGATGATTTATTTTGAAGATTTACTGTGATGATGTTTTTGATCATTTTGTAAAAGAATGCATGATCACAAAACAAAAGTCTGATTTTTCCAATGGTCTATCGAACTTCACTAAATTTCCTCAAAAGTTATGCTTTTAAGTTACTGACAATTTGTATTTTTAGTATCACTGCTTCTAGTTGTATTGTTCATATGTATTTTGTTAATAATATTGGGGTATTGATTTCATGCAGATTTGAACTCACTGGACATTTTCCAATGTTTGAAATTCCAGATTCCAGAAATAAACTGCACATATTTTTTTATTTTTCAGCTCCACTCAACAGTAACTAGAATATATGCAAAATGATTTAACTGCTCTCTGTAATACATACACGTAAAGATGCAGCTTCTTATCAGGATGTAATACTTTGCCCAAGCCAGCAACTTGCAGCCACAGATAAACCTCGGCTCCTCTCACAGGCTGCAGCCGTGACTTATTGCTGGGAGTTGCTGCCTCCCTCCATTTCACTTCTTTGCTGAACGAGCATTCTGGCAAAACACTGACTTAATACAAGTATTAAATGAATATATGTGTCATTACAAGTTTCTTGAATCTGCGTAATAATCTCCCGTCTCATTTTATGTCGCAGCACAGAATTATCTTACAGTTTGCAGCACAAGGGAAAAGTCATGTTGTAAAAAAAAAAAAAAAACGCCGCTCTGCTGCGTTGCTGTCACAGGCAGGCGGGGTTATTTTTCTTGAGAAAGTTCCCTCTTGCCAAAGGTGTGTATACTGCAATGTAATCCTATAGTACTCTGGAAAATGAGTTTGAAATGAAATAAGACTAAAAGGGAAAAGCGTAACCAGACCTGAGTGGAATATTGGCATGGCCAGGGAGTCTTACCATTTCCTGTGTGGGCGGGAATGCAGGGCCCAGGGGCTAAGAGAGGGCCTATGGGAAAAAAACAGGGCGCAAAATTCTAACCTGAGCGTCTAACTGAATGCTTGCGGTTATAACTGCAGCATATATAAACACTGAAAAAGCACTGCCTGAATAAATCATAATTTAAATGACGGAGAGGCTCGCTTCGAGGAGGAAGAGGAGCGTATTCCCCTTCTGCACCATGGGACGCAGGCAACCAAGCCGGACAGAAGAGCCTTATTCCAGGAGTGTTGGACTGTTCTTAGGATGCTTGTTTGGCAAAAGGAAATGCCCGATGGGAAGGTGGAACCCAGCAAGGGCTTGATCATCAAGTAAACAATGTGTACAAGGTAGTATTTGAAGTCCGAGGGATATTACATATATAGACAAATATGACAACACAACAAGGACACTAATAATAATAATAATATTCTCAAATAACTGTTATTGAAGAATGTTACACTATTTGAAAGCAGCAGCACAGCAGGTCAGCAGCTTCAACACAGCCTAAAAGTCATCACATTCTTCACATAGACCACCGATTGATCCCATGACTAAGTGAGAACCCTGTCAAATTATTACTTTGCAGTCCTACTGGATGTGATGTTACAGACAGTCAGTATATGTCCCATGAAGGATGCAAACGGCAAGTGGTGCTGAGTCAAGTTCAACTCAAAAGATGGTTGTCACTGCATGTTTTGCCACTGCGTTCTTCTGCATGTCTTATAGAAGAGGGACAATAGGGTTGCAAACATAGAGAGAACATACAAACTATACACACCCTGAGCCAGGATCAAACTTACATGGAAACAGTCAGCTCATGAAACACTGGCTTTACCTGCTGTTGGCACAGGGACGTGAAAGTTGCAATCCTTAGAACCATCATAGCGGTCAAAGAGATCTGTGTCAGCAACAGTTAATGCCAGAATTTCCATGTTTATGTGAAAATGAAAAATCAGTCAGAGAGGGTCCCTTTTAGAGGCCTTTGGCAGTGTGGACCATATGCCTGATAAAACTGTGTTAAATAAAAACAGTAAATTTTGGTATGACATGTCACATGAAAAATTTAGTAAAGTTTAGTGATCTACTTCCTTTGCTTAGGTCCGAGCCAACACTCTTAATAGAATAGAATTCTTCGGGAGGACTCTATTTTGTTTGTTTGATGTATGCATGTTGTGTGGTAGTGAGGCATGGGTGCTAAAGGCTGAGAATTTGAGGAAGCCAGAAAAGACAGAAATGAGAATGAGAAGGTGAATGTGTGATGTGTCAGTAAAAGATATGATCAGAAGGAAGGAACCTTGAGAGAAGGTAATAGTGTTGAGGGTAAGTGTTTTACGTAGGCAGTGCTTTCAGTGGTATGGCCATGTGATGTGCAAAGAAGAGGGTCACTGGGTCAGCAAGTGCATGGGTCTGACTGGTGACACAAATTAAATGATGGGTAGGCCAAGAAAGAACTAGACTGAAGAAGTGACTGTGGACACGAAGGTGTCGAACCTGACAGTCAAAGATACACAAGATGGACAATTTTGGAGGCAGCATTTTGAGAAAAACAGTCAACCCAGGTTCTTTTAGAAAAGCATTGTAAAAGTGATGATGATGATGATGAGGGTGATGGTGTCCACATCAGACCGACAGGTGGCACTGTGGACCTAGCAACACTGCTGCGGGAGGCGAGGTGAACACCTTCTGTGTGTTACTTCAACCTCTATTCTCCAGTACAAAGCAGAACAACATCCTTTCCATTTACACAGCCTTACTCACCAGCTTTCCCAGTGATTCCACAGACTTTTCCCTGTTCTGTTTCACTTCAGATGTTTGAATCATATTGCTGCCATTTGTAAGGCTGGAATTTTATGATGGAATTTTCTTACAATGTAGAGCACCTGGATATGATAAAAAAACCCCACCTGTATGATGAAAGCACCAATATACATGGCATCCAGTTTTATGTTGTAAAACTTTTGCATACCATTTCATATGATAATGTGAAAATACATTTCTCCTTGCTGGGTGTATTTTCAAATATTGTATAAAAATTTTAACCGGCACCAAATGACCATATTAATTATTCTTTGTAATTTCCACCCGCAGTGAATTTATTACCTTACTGACCTGTTCAACAGAGCAACATTCAAATTTTAGATTTTTTTTGTACTGTACAAACCAATGTTTAAACTACGCTATATCACTTTTTACAATATGTTATTTACCAGTCCATGGACCAGTTACATATACCTACATAGGTGGATTTTTTTATTCATACAACCTGAAGTTTAGCACCATAATTTTGTATAAAAATAGCAGTGTTCCAATGCTTAAATTATACAATTGTTCCATTTGTTTATAGTTTGTGAAGTTGATAATAATGGTGTTAAAGTGCAAACATATGAAGAATGGTTCTGTGATGGACTAGCGTGTAACTGTATGTTTTTGTTTATATTGCATACATTTTAATGGTCTACTCAAGAATTAGTTCTAATGTCACATGTTAATGACCTGTGGTGGACAGTGTGGCCCCTAGAGATGTTGGCTGTCCTCTAAGTTACTGTCCTGCTTACTGTCCTCTGTCTGTCCCAGACACAAGTAGAATCTGTGATCCTGCCTGGTCGATTGAACAGAATAAACACTGAACCCTAAAAAGTGGTTCGGACTTTTCATTTTGGTCACTGAATTAATGCTTTTTTCAGTGTATTTTGTGTAATTATTTTATGGTTCCAAACCCAAACGTGAGTTAATAACTTGAAGATCAAAAATGGCCCCCCTGTGATTAGCCACCCTGTAAAAAAAAGCCATGTCTGATTTTAAATTTGCCTGTAATGTTTGTAGCAGGAAGTTGTTATGTCATGTTATTACACCCCCCGTCAGTGAAGAGGGCCGCTTTTGGTGGACCACATAGACATAACAACCACCTGGAGTTCCCTTTGTTGTGCTGAACTCAGTCCTGCTGCCCTCCCCAATAACTAAATGAAATATAGGTAGCCAGGAATGAGAGTTGTGTACAGAAGTGATGCTAATTGCATTTCCAGGCTTCAGCTCCTTGTTGACACTGGTCACGGCTCAATGAGGTTGACTGAGGTGACTCAGATTGTCCCACAGAGGTTGCTTATTGGGGTGACATGGATTACGGCTCAATGGACTCTGACTGGGGCGACACAGGTCATGGCACAGTGCAGATTGTCTGGAGACTCATGAGACTGGTGTTAAGCAGAAAGAGGCTGTTTATAAAGTTTCACACTCACTGGAACAGCTGAATCCTTGTCTGCTGTTCTAGAGCCTGTCATCCACAGGCAAGGCACTGCTACAGCCCAGTGGCTTCCATGATAATAACCCTAAACAAAGTGCTGAAAATGGGAAAAGGAACTGATTGAGTTCTTTTTTAGCAGCTGCCCCCCCCCCCCCCCCCCCCCCCCCCCCCCCCCCCCCACCCCGGCCGCCCCCCCCCCCC
>UFQX01000482.1:179964-203623 GCA_900497675.1 Arapaima gigas | reverse complement strand
CCCCCCCCCCCCCCCTCACTCTTCATCGCTTGGCGACAGAACTGCTGGTAGGCAGGAGCGGATGATGCCGCAGGCAGACCCTCTGGGCTGAGTCAGCGTGAGCTGGCTGGGTGCTCCGGGGACAATCCTGTTCCGCAGACCACAGCCGTCTGCGTGGCCCCCTGTACTGACGTCAGAGGAGCTGCGTACACTTTAGTACACACACACACACACACACACACACACACACACACACACACACACACACACTGGCTCTGACCTGGAAACATGTACTTTCACAACATGCAACACTTTTTCAATCATTTTCCCATCTGTGTGACAGAAGGGGCTCAATGGTTAATGACACATTCTGGTAAAAAAGATCAAGCAAGTAAAACCAAGAACTGCTAGAAGAATGTACACTACGCAACATTAACCATTTACATTTGAAAAACAGCCAGCGTAGTTTTATAAGGGCGGTACTCCGCCATTGCTTGTACGTGACTTTGGCTCTTTAAACAGTTTTAATATCCGTCCAATCAATTCCACTTTGATGTTTCTGTAGTACACCAGAGTGTGTGAAAAGGGGGCTTTGTGTGTGTTATCTACTAGGGTGTGGTAGCAAAATCAGTAAACCTTTTATGTTAACCTGTATGCTTGGGATACATACTAGTTTAGAAGAAACAAACACCTCTCTATCATACAGAGAAACCTTCAGTTTTTATAACCAAACTCATTCTGTTTACATTTAACAGAGACCTAGATTGTTTCCTCTGCCAACCAAGATTCAAGCCCAAACCCTTGTTTCACCAGGCCTTTACCTAAATTCCTACCTGCTGTGCATGGAAATATGTTTCCTTCTTAACTACCACTGACTTGGGCCCGTCCTGTGTAGTATTCCTTCCACTCACCCTCGCAGGTCTATACTTCCCTGCAGGCCGGAACAGTGGACCTGTTTACATGGCACCAGCGGGTGTGGATGACTGCTAGCACACTCCACTATAAAGAGGCTCTTCGGGTGTTGATGACCGTTTATGGAAACCAGCAGACAGCAGGAAACCACATCAATGTTACAGCTTCTCCTGCGTTCAGCAAACCAAAATGGGTCAAAATATAAATGGCACAAACTAAATGAAATAAACAATGCTGGTCATGCGGCTGACCTGCCACAACCAAAGCGGAGGAGGGCGTGGGTGTGCCGTCAGGCGTCCGTCTTGTTTTTGTCTCTGAATAAAGTGAAACAATTTTGAGGCACAATTCACTCTCAAAGGTTGCTGAAAACAAAGAAAAGTGTAACCTGCACAATTCAACTTGCTTGTCCCTTTCACATTCATACAGAGCAGGTTGTGGAAATGTCATCGTCTCCCTGAAGAGTTAATTTTACCGCCATAATCAAAAACACAATGAGTTAGGAAGGATGACTGGGTTTGTAAACAAGGTAACCTAAGAAATGTTTGCAGCAAGTTTTTTTTATTAGTGTCCTCAGTACTTTGTAACCACATAAGGAAAAACCAAAACCGGGCTGAAATGGAAAGCCATGTAGAAACTGCTTGTAGGTAGTACGATACTAGGAGCCTTTAGACTCAGAGACTGGAGATCTGAACCCCACCTCCTGCTGTAGGACCCTTGAGTAAGGTGCTTAGTTACCCTGACCTGGCTCAGTATAAATGGGTAAATAACTGTAGTTTAACATTGTGAGCTGCATTGGAGAAAAGCATTAACTAGTCGAAAGGGTGATTTTCATTAATTGTTTTAGATATGGGTTTTAATATCACAGGAAGGCTTAAACATTTCTTTACAATGTATATGGCACCATGTTTCTTGTGTGTCGCTGTAGGCAAACACAGAGACACAGGGTTTTCACGCAGGCTGACGTAGGAGAGCTCAAGTCAAGTAGAGGTTTTACCTCCTCAAATTTGTTTTGCTCACAATATTGTTCCTATAACACAAGCTCTTGGACCACAGCAAGCAATGTTACTCTGAGAAATGGCTTTCTGGTCAGCCTCAAATGAGACTTTAGTTAGACTGCCCTCTTGGGCCGTCTGACCATCCAGCCGCATCCCACGATTCCTCACACACTGGCGGCACTGATGTGGGGGTGGGGGTGTCCTTGTGGCAGTAAGCCTTCAATTTCTCGCTGCCTGCGCTCTGGAATAGGGCAGAATTACAAGCCTTTAATGTCACCATGGACCACGTCACATGTGAGTGTTATAGTACAAAATTACACAACGGCCAACGTCAGAGGGAACGCACACCCAGGCGATATTTGGGTTAACGAAAATAACTCGGACACAAACACCCGAAAGAAAACACTGGTGTGGCTTCCGAGAGCTACTGACACGATGGTATGAGACTACCGGTACAAATGGGAGGCCGCAGCAGCAGTCGTTCCAGCTGTGTCACACACGCCGACACGGAAGGCGTCTCCTGCTGCGGGTGGGGCTCTGGACAGGCCGGCGGGTTCTTCGTATGAGTGGAACAATGCTGCTGTGTGTCTGGTGCTGGACTGCCGCAGCCCCCTTTGCAAACAGTGGCGTGACTCAGCCCAGCACAGATTGCAGTGTATCACCTCTGGCCAGACAGTGGCGCTGCGTGGGTGAAAGCCGTGTCTGGGCTGGGAGGCAGAGGGGCAATGCGGTGAAAGTGACAGCGAGGGTCATTTCTGAAATGTTTTACTTGGGCGTTCACCTGTCAGAGAACCACAAACAAAGCCAAAATGTATTAGAGCAGACCTCTGGGCACCATCTGCCATCAGTCACAAATTCTGCAGTTCTCAAAATGCATCATCTCATGGCAGCTTCAATAATCTGAGCTCTCTGCTCTGAGTTTGAATTCTGACAAAACGGAAGGGAAGAGTGGAAATACGTGAAAGCACAAGACAGAAGAGTATATACCAAATGAAGAAATGAATAACTGAGATTTCACTGGTGTTTCAGGTTCAGTGTATTCAGTGTTGTTGTTTTGACTAGGGTGCAGTCCACAGGATATATATACACTGTATGCACATCCAGGCAATGTTAATGAATTCTCATCACCATGTGTATTGTACTTGGAGGACACTCAATCCAAATATTTCAGATATCACCTATTATATTTTATTATTTGTACGACCCTTTTGTCCAAAGCAGTTTACTATGTTAAACTGTTTATCATATTTTACCCATTTACACACCAGGCAAATTGCTGCCATACTAACTCTCAAGAGTACCTCTAACAGGAGGTGGGATCTGAACTTGTGATCTATGAACTCCAAGGGACTTTATGCCACACAAACATTACGCCACCTCATGCCATGGTGTCAGTGATTAGTGTTCCAGAGAAATCAGACTTTGCTCTTACGACCATGTTGTTACTTCCCCTATTTAAGGGTCAGAGCAAAAAACAGAGGTAAATGGGATAAATGTGACAAAATTAGTAGCAAACAGCCCTGCACTGGATTAAGTGGTTCGTGATAATGACTGGATGGATGTATCAACAGCTAACAAGAGGTGATAAAAGCTAGATGGATTTTTTTTTCATTTTGTAATGACCAATTACATTATACTGTGTGAAAATTCACATTCACAATTTTCACAATTCACAATTTTTATTTAAAGCTTAGTTTGCACTAATTAGAAATCCATTTTTCACTGGTTCCCTGTGCTTTTACTGCGGTCCTCCCAAAGTAAATAGGCAGATGAAAGACCACAAGGCTTTACATGTGTTGATCAATATCTAGGGCTGGAATTTAGCACAGAAGACCCTCTTTAGGTCACGCTGCAACTGACATGATATGTCTGTCAGCACTGGGTGTCATTTTAGGGGTCTGTCTGACATGCCAGAGAACATATGGTCATGGATGCATACTCAGTTTCCACTTTGGTGCACTTTAGGAGTGGTGTAGCAGGACAACAAAGTCATAATCCATTCATTATGACCAAGCTGTGGACTAAAGGTTCCTCAGTCAGTTTATCTACAGCTGAGGGGCTCCTCGAGAGATAAAGCTGAACCATCCAGATGCAGAATATCTAATGCGATAATGTGTAAAAATATGTTTTCCAAATAACATCCCAGTTCCAAAATCTGGCTGACTGAACTTATACCAAGTGCACTGGTTCACTAGCTGTTACTGCAGGTGAGGTTTTGCAGTTTTAGATTTTAAGTTGCAAAGACCATGGAAGTTGGTCTAACTGATTCAATAAGCTCTTTGGAAAGTTCAAGTCAAAATGTCAACATAAGTACAGTGGAAGGAGGGCAGCATAAGCTTTTTAAATATGAAAACATTTGCAGTCAGTTGGTGTATTATAAGTAAATATGGTTCTAAAGAAATGTGAACCTGTAAGATGCAACAGCAGGTGGAATAACTGCAGGTCAGTGAAGGAGGCACACAGACAGACCTGGCCAGCAACAGAGATTAACTGTGGCCCAGGATTTCCAGAATAATACTGTGTGAGGTCAATGTAGGTATGCATGAAGGATTTTGTGTCAAATGAGATTCCATAACAAGAAGGGCTGTTTTGAATCAAATTATATTGCATTGTAAAAAAGAACTTTACTCTTAACAATGCTGTTTCTCATTGGACTTTTATCATTTGTGGGAAGTACTTTCTCACTATTGCTTTCAAACTAATCCTTCCCCTTATATGGAGGCAGGTGTCACCATCTGAAGTCAACCAAAAAGTTATTTTTTAGTTTAGTTGCCCATGTTGTCACACTGCCATCTTATGAAGAGAATATAACCATGTGAAGACAAATTCTTCATATAAAAGGAAAGTGATACGCAATTTTTCGTAAAAAAGTGCTGTTTACTAATGTGTTTGGTATGCTGGGCTGGATGTTTATGCCAACTGGATCTTTAGGATGTGGTTCATGCTTGGAAACAAAATGTATCTGAATCTGTCAACATCAGAAGATCCCGACAAATTTGTTTACGTGGGACTTTCATGAATCCGGCATTGGATTTTTTAAAAAACGAATATATGCAAATATTTACAAACTTTTGATAAATGAGGCCTACTAGATTTTGAATTTTTTACGTGCTGCATTTTTTCCCCCCAAAGAGCCTCGATGTTGTGCTTGGAGTGGAGAGTGCTTACACTCCGCCTGACAGCGCCTGCAGCATAGAATCATTTCCTACAGTGGGGATGCCAGCAACCAGCACAAGTGGGAGTGCTGGTCTGTGGGGGTGGGGGTGGGGGAGGGTTGAGTAGGCCTGGGTCACCCGAACACTTCAGCTGTCCAACGCTGAAGCTCCAAAAGAAAACAAGGGGGTCCCTGGGGGGGAGGGGGGAGCTGAGTCAACAAAGCCCCCTTCCGTTGGCCCGTCCCAGCAGCTGCTTTTCCAGTCACAGGGAAGCGAATCACCAGCAATGGGAGCATGTCTTTCCCCCTCTTCTACCCCCTCACACAAACCCTCTCACTTCTGCATGGACATACGTGCTAACATGCACTTGCTGACACACACACACGGATTCAGTTAAGACATGCTGTGCTAAACCTTTATAAACATGCAAAGAAATTATCTTTAAATCTCATTTTAATGATAATTTGACAAAATAAATTTTTATTGCTGCTTCATATTAGAATGAAAAGAATGAAAAGTATCCTTATTTGGCCCTGAATAGCAGAGTAAACATTTCCATTTTTCATGCATGTGATGGTGTATTTCACGCTGCCGCCTTGTTAAAATCTCAGGCGCACCTTGAATCAAACGTGCGGTGGGGAGACTGGCTCTACAGAACGTTTCAGAGGGGGAAGCGCTAACATTGACTGCACGTCATCTCATTGTGGACATGTACCTTACACGAGCTCTGCGGAAATTTGGAACAGTAAGAAAAAAAAAGAAAAAATGATACAGTACAAAAACGTAACTTTATCAAATGAAAACAAGACCTGGGCGTGTATCTTTAATACGCAGTTCAGAAATGCTTGTGCAAAAAAAAAAAAAAAGCTCCTGGAATTTTTCAACATCTTTTAAAAGTCAAGTTTCTTCGCAAGCCCTCCTGTCCAGACGATCTGCAGGAATTCCGCATGGAAACTAGCGAGCAGTGGAAACTGGCAGCCAAACCCAGCTTGAACCAGCTCTAATGCTCTTCCAGTTAAACATTCCTTCCATCTGAGACCTGCACTGTAAAGCAGATCATTATCTGGGTAAAAAGGGGGGCACCTTAACATTACAGGGTAAAGGGATGGGAAAGGCAGGCGGTACAAAACGTAGAAGTAGAGTAATAGTAAGAAGGGGCTCCACAGTGATGCGCCACGGTGGAGAAGAGCAGTGGGTAACAAGTGTAGCTGGAGATTTAGTGAAGGGGAGGGAGCCATGAGATGTCTCAGCCTGACAATGTGGACTAAAGAATGTCATAATAGTACTGGAAGTGTAACAGAAAAATAGTGTAATTACCATACTTGCACTGGGATATATTTAGCTTTCTGGAATCCTGGGGTTACAGGTTGCTTATTCATGCCTGCCACCCAGTGCGGTTGCCCTCTCCTGAAGCATCAGATAAAACCTCTGTGTTCATGTTCAGTAGGTGCACTGGTGCCTTGGGGCTTACAGGAAGTGTATCTGGAGCAAAACATTTTTTCCCCCTACCATTCCACACATATCCATGTTATTACTGCAACAGAAATGTAGTTATCACACAAAACATCTTGTTTGCTTGACTGATTTATTGCCAGTTGACAGGATTAATGAGATACTCAATGTTCAACTCCTGTCGCGCTGACACTTTAGAAATGGGGATTAGAATAAATTGCTGACGTGGTTTAACGCAGCTGGCTAGTATTTACAATAGGCAGCCCAGATCGAGCGGAGAAACTGCTTAATGACTAACGCTTATTTATAATCATCATCTTCTGCTTAAACACCGACTCTGCTGATTAGCTCTGTCTGGTGCCCATTTGGGCCCTCGCCAGTCTCTCTGTGTAATTCAGGAACTGACTGTACAGTAGCAGACAGGAATTTAGAGGAAACCAAACAAATGTGAGCCCTGACTCAGTGGAGGTTTCCTTTGCCAGATTATACTGCACCAGGCCTGTTTTTTGCTGCCCTCTGGCGGCCAGAAACAACTTCTGTACCTGGTGGCCGCACCTGAGGACAGGTGTAACCCAACTGTGCTTTCCACTACTGTGTTAATTCAAAGCCTGAGCGGAGAGGGGTGTGAGCAGATGTTTATCCCTCACCGAGGCTGCTGGTGTTTTCCCTCCGCAGATGCCAAAGTCCTTATATCGCAGACGTCTGAGGTCTAGGCCAAGTTTGGACCCCCCCCCCCAGCAGACCTCCATGCTCCCGCCTACACGGCAACATCGTTTGAACCATGAGAAGACACAGTTTAAAACAAAGCTTAATTTTATATATCAGACCAAATAACTTTTTTGCTTTGTTACAATTGTAAAAATAATAAATATGGTCTTCAGAGAGTCTCTGACATTCTCTGACCTCTCGGAAAGAATTAGATAGTAGCCAGTCACACTAATCACAAGAAAACGTTATGACTTTCTTTACTGACGTGTGTGTCATGCACAACTGCTTGCTCTCCGACATCATGCAAATAAACACACCCGCAGACTCATGTTTACATGCAAAAAACAAACAGTACAATTTCACATCCTCAGGCTAGTGTTGTACATGTTACATTCTCTTTTTCCGTGTGAACAAGAACACGACAAGGCTGTAACATACATTTTAATTTATTTGCCGACGCTTTTCTCTGACTGACTTGCAGTTATTTTTCAGCTTATGCATCTGTATAATGTTTATTTTAACATTTGAGGGTAAATACCTTCTTTGAACAGGAGATGGAATTTAAGCCTTGGTCCTTCAAATCGAAAGGCAGAGCAGATCAAATCACTGTGTCTTCTACCGTCCCCAGCAGACAGCCGCTGCTGTTTAGGGAAAGTTCAATGAATATAGTGAGCAACCAGACCCATCATGTCAGACTATTCCATGGTGTGATTATTTGTGTTTTTTTTGCTTTAAATGAATAAAAAATAGGCAAAGTTTGCATAGGTTGGCCATCCCATCCTGCTTCCCAGGTCAATAAACTTTAAGCCTCTGGATTAAAAGCAGGATAAAGTTGGAAAAAACAGGCCAGAAAACAGAAGCAGTGGAACAGAGCTGCTGAACTACAAATAAGCCATCAACAGAGTCACCTGTTTTGTACAGCAGAAAGAAAACAAGCAAATGTTGAAAGCATTAAGGTGGAAAAAAAGAGAGTGGGAACCTGGACTGGACAGGAAACAAGGAGGAGCTGGGGAAGGCGGAAATGAAGATGCAAATGAGCTGTCTGCTCTCTGGCTGCTCCGTCTAAACAGCCTGAGGGGAGGAGGCCACGGCTGAGAGGAAGCTAATGACAGAGGCAGTGCTGTCTTCTCCACCCCTCGGCAGGTGTGTGTGTGTGTGTGTGTGTGTGTTTGTGTTTGTGTGTCCTCGGATGAAAAGAAACAGAGACGTCCCCACCCCTGGACCCATGCCTGCAATCACAATAATAAAAAGTGCTAATTTTGCTTAAAATTAGAGAGAAAATAAATATTTTGAGCGCCACGGTCAAGGAATGGCCTGGTTTGAACCCCAGACTAAAAAACTGTGCCTGGATTAAAAGTCCAAGTGCAGCCCTCCTCAGGCACTCCACAGCGCTGCTGCGACGTAGCAGCGATGAGGTCTGTTTCACGGCGAGTGAAGTCCCCCTGTTTCACTGTTTAATTGAAGAAAAATAATCAGAGGGTATTTCCAGGAACAATATGACTTCACATGCCTGCCCACACTTGAAGCCATAAAACGTTTTAGTGGGATTTGCTCCTGAATTTGGTCCCCCCTCTGGGTGCCGGTGTGCTGGCGAGCGAGTCCGACACCCCCACCCCTGCCCCCATCCCCGCCCTCAATCACTGTGTATGTGTTTGTAGGTGTAGGCCGCACTAGCCTTCCCAGACCCTTTTTCATGGAAAATTCTGCTGCTTGTCTGTCAGCTGGCCCTGGAGCAGTCCTGGGGTGAGGGCTACGCCGAGTGACTTCAATGAGTATTTATAGTTAATGACAAAATGTTATGATTTAGGAAGATAATATTTCAGCAGTCTCAAAGGAACATGTGTTTTCTGAATCAGTTTCCCTGGACCCGAGTTCTGGGGCTTTTCTGTCCTCCACTAAGCTTTTCACACAAAGGAGCCTGAATTTTTTTTTTTTTTTATTTTTCTTTCTGCTTCACCGTGGACCATTTTCCTCCCGGCTCCTCTGTGATACCGTTCGCTTACTTGCCCTCTGCCTTATTTGTGGAACAAGAACACATAGTATTCAACCTGAGCTTTGCAGAAATGTGCTTGTTTCGCAGACATGTACATTTAAGGTGGCAAATGTGCACTTTATATGTAAATTTAACTGTGTTGCACAGAAAATGTTATTTTTTTTGCCCCTCTTCTGGCTGCAGTGAAAAAGAAGACCAAACTGGAATTAACAGATGAAACCAATACCTACATACGTAATATTTACATAATGAAACTGGGTTGAAATCATAAAAGGATAATTTTTAAGATCATCTTTAAGGTTAACTAATGGTACAGTCTCTTTCAAATATTATTATATTTCAATATTTTGAGCAAATTTGCTATGTTAAAAAAACTAAATGAATGTCGTTTCATTCAGGTTTGTCAGCTGACGAAAAGACTATCCAGCCAGCCGCTTAGCAATTTCCCAAATTTCCCACTCCAGTTAAAGCCAGCAAGTTCTCCATGTCCCTGGAAAGGTAATTCGCAGACAGTGCTTATTTTATGAGGGCGATTGACAGATTTTAGGGGTCAAAATTTTTAAAACAATGATATGTTTTTGGTTTTATTCTGTCAGAGTTCAGCTGCTTCATATTGGGTACCACACAAAGCATGTTGTGAAAGTCAGGGGTGAAGCAGGTGTTCCTCATCAGGCTGTTCTTGTCGCAACAGAAATTTTACCATGAGGACAAGAAGACCACATGCTGAGCCATTTGTACGGAGGGTCAGGTTCATTTTGATCATAAAATGTGATTTGTAACGTCAGAGGAGCTCTCACAATCTGAGCAGTCGACTCTGAGCGGATTGCTATGAAGTCTGCAGCTGCTCTCAGCAGTAGATTCCTTGTTAAATTAGATCATTCTGAGTTCTAAACACCATTAGCAAATCTGGACATTACTTTCTTAATGGTCAGTCACTGTTCAGAGGTTATGGACCTTACAAAGTTAGAAAAAAATAGTATAATTGCCTTTGTCAAATGAGCCTCTTTTATTTTGTTGAGCAAGCTGATATGTTAAAACACAAATGTTTAAGTTTGTATTTTTCAGTGTAAAGAGACAGGGGCTGAGTGGTTGGCATGGAGGTATCATTTTGTCATGGGGTGATAAAAAGTAGGCTTCCAAGTCTAATACGAAATCCTATTCTTTGATCACAGTACCAGCATTGTCGAAGGCTCTCAAGCCAGAACTGTGATGTGGTCGTGACTCGTGCTCTGCGGGGTGCCAAAAGGTGAGCTTGCATTCCCTCTGTGAGGACAATATGAAGGATACAGCCTGCGAAAGCATGCTGGAGGGTGGCAGATGTTCCTGGCTGATGCTCACTGCCCGCAATTTGACCCACACATTCCTATGCATTTTGCCCTGCATAAAGGACCAGGATCACGATATTTTCAAAACCCTGGTTGCCCAACGCTCCTTCACGCAGACTGGGTCACAACATCTCCCAGACGGCCGCGTTTGCCCACATTGGACCTTTGTGGCAAGGATGTGTGTGAGCGCAGTGTCAATACTGTGACGAAGGTAATAAGACCCTGCAAAACTGGAACGGTTGCCGCTTGCGTGTGAAACTACTCGAGGTTGAGTGAAACATCCAGATAGCTTGGCTGGACTGCGGGGCCATTGGGGCTGCACATAGGGGGCAGCTGGAGGGAGGAGGTCTCGCTCCTGCAAGGCTCAGGTGACACGGTATGGCCTCCGCAACAAGTCTCCATCTGTTCCCTCAGGGCACCATTGTGAAAGGCTAGTCGTGTTTCTGCTAATGTCGGGACCCTTTGTTTAGCTTGTAATTTTGGCTTGATTTAGCTGGTTTGTTATTTTTATGTCGTTGAACCCATGGGAGAAGAGAGCTGGTATAATGCACCTCTGTCTTTACATGGACTAAAAAAAAACACCCGTCCCTACATGTAGCATTAACAACCTGAAACTCTCTTCTTCATTAAACAAGAAAACAACATGAAAAATACCTTTCGCAGCCAATCAATCTAAAACATTTATTTTTACATCCTAGCTAAGACTTCTAGGACCCTGGCTTTGCGTGAAACCTCACCTTGATGTGAGATGTAAGAGCACTACGATCGAACACATTAGTGAAGATTCAGTGTTCACTACAAATCATTTACTGATTCATTCATTTTTAATTTAACTTTGTAGAAGCATCTTTTATATACATTACATTTATTTGTGGGTTTTTTAGATTGTTCTAATAATTATTCATTAGTTTTTCTTGAATTTTGTCAGTTACAAAGTCACATTAAAGATTGAAAAAATGTTTAACATGATTTATCTTGATTTCTCAGCTTTACACCACAAAAACCTGCAGTTTCAGTGAGTGTGTAGAGTGTGTATATCCACTGTATGTACATTTGCTAAACATCATAAACTGATACTGTTCTTTCCCTACTAAGAAATTCAAGCTGCAAGTGGTTGAGGAAACATTGGGAAACTGAAAATGCAGGTAACCATAAGTATTTAATTCGACATAATAAAAAATAAATCAGTTATACCTTTAATAATAGTGAACAAACATTGTATTTCATGAATAACAAATGTAAAATTCCAAAAAAATGTTCAAAATATTTTATGACATTTTTAAAATTATGGTAAATTATTATGATAAATTACTGAGGGCTAAAATAAAACAGCACTGCTGTGAAAAGGCGCTAAGGGAGTTAGTGCTAATCGATGTATTACTGTATGTCAAAAGCTCTAAAGGAAAGACAAGTTAAGGATTTAAAGTCTTACACATTCCCAACAGGGCCGGTACTTCCTGCAGCCCATCTACGTTTGGAGTACTGTTGTGGAAAAGACGAAGTTGCAGGTTCTGGCCACATGAGCGATTCCTGTGTGACTCAGATGGGATCACTGGAATACTTGCTGGATGACTTCTGTCTACAGGGCATCAAAAGATGAGCTCTCCTGTTTTTTCTGCTCCTGCGCTGAAGGCCTGAATGACTGCTGAGGTGTCTTGCTGGCTTCAGTAGCTTACTGACAGGTGCTCAGCCCACATCTCTACATTAAATGAAATCTTAAACATGTCAGTACCGGTAACCCCCTCCACCCCCTTCTCCCCCAGTCATACTCACAGAAGCACCGGACACACACACAAGCAGTTGTGTGCGTGTGGACGTCTGGTCCGGTCAACACTGAGACAATCTATCTTCATACACTTAGAGCCAACAAATGTCTGCTGTGACTTTTTTGTATGACATTGAAAGAAAAATGAGAGACATTAAGGCATGGATGACAAACCCTGCCTCTGTTAATTCCTGCCTCTGGTTTTATCATATTGGAAAGTCTGACTGCAAAAAGAGGGAGCTCTGAGTGGACTGATTTTTCACTCTATGAGCTCACCGGTGGCCTCTGGGGAACTCTTGCTGTGCTCCAGTCAGCATCCAGGGCTCTGCTCTGATAAAAGAGCCTTTTAGCCCTGCCGTTGGTATTCCACTCAGAGCTCTGGATCCTGGGGAGGCCGTTGGCTCCTGGCCATCTCACTGCTACTGTGCACTGCATATATACATCCCCAGGGGTCTGGACTGGATCTCCACAATTGGACTAACATGGCATGGTGTAGGTTCTAGACATTGAGATACAGCTGCTTGTCCTAATGTGTGAAAGTTGGAGAGGTAGATGCATAGATGCAGGCTTGGTCTGAGTGAAGGTACAAATCTTAATGTGTCAAATAAGTGAAGAGGTCCTGGTTTCAGCACAGTTGCTGATCAATGTCTTTAAAATGGAGCAAAGGTTTTGATATGAGTGCTACACAGGCACAGTTTCTGATCTTAGTGTAGACACTTGTTAAAGTCACTGCAATGTTGGCTCTTGGTTGAAGGAGCTCTAGGCTTTTGTAAAGATGGTAAATAATTACAGATGTACAGTCACATCTTTTGAAGGTACTAAGATCTAAGGGAAGCGAAGGTGAACATAAAAAATTTAGAAGAAAGAGTTGTGAAGATAGCATGGAGCTGGATAGACTGCCAGAACTAGATTTGGACTCCCTCCCAGTTTCAGTGAGAATGAGAGGAAGAGAATAGTTTCATTCTCAGCTGTGTATTAATCCCAGTGTTTCTCCCAATGCACTGAAAAATAATTTCTACACAAGCACAGCAGATGCAAAATGCTTGCATTAAACATTTTTAAGGGTGTGATTTATTAATATCATACCACTGTACTTTACAGTATAGAACATTGCTCTCAAAACAACTATAATATAAACTGACCGGCCATTTCATTAGGAACAACATTCTAATACTGTGTAGGACCCCCCTTTGCTCTCAGAACAGCGTGAATTCTTTGTGGCATGGATTCAATAAGGTGCTGGAAACATTTCCTAGAGATTATGGTCCATGTTGACATGACTGCATCACATAATTGCTACACATTTGTCAGCTGCCACTCTGCTGTTCTGCCACATCCCAAAGCTGCTCTACTGGATACAGATCTGGTAACTGAGGAGCCACTGAAGTTCACTGAACTCATTGTCAAGTTCATGGGACTAGATTGAGGTAACTTGTGCTTTGTATTATTTTCCATTATCATCCTGGAAGTTGCCATTAGAAGATGGGTAAATTATAGCCATAAAAAGATGCATATCATCAGCAACAATGCAATAGTATTAAGGGGCCTAATGTGTGGCAAGAAAACATTCCCCACACCATTTCACCACCAGCAGTCTGAACTGTTGACAAAAGGCAGGTTGGGTCCATGGCTTCATGCTGTTTACGTGAAATTCTGACCTACCATCTGCACGCTGCAAAAGAAATTGATGTTCATCAGACATGGTGACATCTTTCCAATCTTTGAAAGTCTGGATTCTGTGAGCCATTTCCCACTGTAGCCTCATCTTTCTGCTCTTGGCTGACAGGAGTGGAATCCGATGTGGTTCTTCTGCTGCTGTAGTCCATCTGACTCAAGGTTGGATGTGTCGTGGGTTCAGAGATGCTTTTCTGTCCACCACTGTTGTAAAGAGTGGCTATTTCAGTTACTGTAGCCCTCCTGTCAGCTCAAACCAGTCTGGCAATTCTCCTCTCACCTCTCATCAACAAGGTGTTTCTGCTCACAGTACTGCCACTCACTGCCACTCAAGAGAAGGAGACACAGACAGCTTCGTACAGTACATATAGTTATGGAGCCAAGTACCTGGCAGCTTTGTACAATGCAGCCTCTTCTGCCTCTCTTCTCTTGCTGGGGGGGATCGGTGGCTAAAGTTCATTGTGCCTCTGAAACAAAATAACACAGGTCTGTAATGCATTTAGCAGGGATTCCAGCATGTGGTGACAAGGACACTAGAGGAAGGTGTGAAGAGAGCTTTCTTAAGACTAGGTGTGAAACCCAAACACCCCTCCAGCTATATGTAATTAAGGAAAAGGAGGATACGCTGTATATCTATTTCTCATGTGACAAAGTATGGCCACACTCTTAATAGAGTTTACAAAACAAAATCCTGAGCCATTTTTCAAATAAAAGAAAGTGAAAGAAAGGAAGATGATGGAGACAACTAAAATATTTCAACAAGGACTGCAAAAGCAGATCATTTTGGCATGATTGCGCAACGGCTGGAAGTTAACCATCACTGTTAGCATTCCCTTGGTGTTTTATTATCATTATGAAAATTATTATGGTTAATACTGGAAATAATTGAGGTTGTAGTCAACGGCAAAATGTGTTTTTTGTACAACGTGTTCATTCGTTTTTCCTCCAAGTTGCCTAAATGCAACGTATGACTGAAAAAAGTTGTGTTTCCAAGGCAATAAACACAAATCGCTGGTAAAACTAAATTCGTCCCTATAAATGGTAAAAAGAAGTCAGATATATTATCACAACTTCAGCATCAATAACTCTGTTAACACTGAAACACCAGTGACATAAATACATTCGCACCCCCCCCCCCCAAGTCTCTTGAACAGCATTTATTTCAGTTTTTGAAGTGCACCAGTGGCCAGAAAGAGAAACACGGGTAACATGTAACAGGAACAGGATACGGAATAGTGGTTTCAGCAACCGCCTTAAAGACTGAAGGTCCCTGATAATATTCCCTGCTCCTGCTGATATACCCTCAATAAAAGTGCATACCCTGAATCAATACTCTCATTAAATCATTGTAATGTTTATTATCTAGCACTACAAGACGCCTTAGACAAAGTCATCAGCTAAACAGACAGTGGTAGATGGATGTGAGGTGACTACTTTCCGTAAGGCAGGTGGTTTTAGGGACAAACACATGGACAAAACCAATAAGTGAGCAGGTCAGCAGGATGTGTGGGATGGATGAGTCAAGAAAGGGGAGGAATAATATCAGTTTCTCAAGACCATCTTGTGTTTGACCTTGAACAACAATTTTGTCTACTTTAAGGCACCTTTTGAGAACAAAAAAACAAAGAAATCTGCAAATGTTTACAACATGCGGTTCCCGTCATCGTGACCAGTGCCTTTTGCATCTGTCATTGCAGTGGCTTGTTTGATGTGGCAAATGAAGAGAGATGCAGAAGGTTTATGAGATGTGAAATGTAATAGTCTCCGGGAAGGCAGGGGCTGGTGTCCTCACCCCACTTCCTCTTTTGCTCTCTGCTGCCTCTCGCCCTCGTCTTTTGGTCTCTCTTGGCGCCCTTCCCCACCCCCACTTGGGGCTTGGGGCTTGGTGGACAGCAGTTCTAGAGTAAAAAATCCCCCCTTTTGTCCCATCTATGCCTTCCACTCACATTTCATCAGGCCCTGACAGGTTCTCCCGGCGGTCCAGCCGCTTGCTCTTGCCCCTCATCTTTGAAATCAAATGCCATCGTGATGAAATTACTTCACATGCTGCTTCTTTCACAATCCGGCTGTGTTCTGTGGCAAAAGAAGGAAAATTCATTTGAGCCGTCTCTGTGTTTGTTTCCCTGTCCTCTGCTCAGTTGGGTTCTTTGGGGGCATGATGAGGCTTCAGATGAAGCAAAAACATCCCTTTGGAGGCCTGCTGATTTAGCCTCAACGTTTTGAAGCAAGTGGATCCAGACAAAACAACCAGCTCAATTGAGTAAAACTCCAGAAGTAAAAAAGGTTAAACTGGCAAAGTTTTATAATTGGTTAGGGGGTAAAGCACAGTCTGTTTAATCATTTTTTGATTTCCCTTGTTGTTTTTTTTGTTTTTTTGTCTTCCAAGAGTAAGGATGGTTTACTGGACTGTGCTGAGTAACAACCACATTTAAAAGTTATTTATTCCGTGTCTTTCGCTCCATGGAAATATCGCAAAAACAGATTGTCATTAGTGTTAAATGTGTGTCCGTGGTAAATTTGGAGGGAGTCACTTTCATTATCGTTTACTTGGAAGTCAAAGGCAGGGGATTAGGGTGTCGTGTTGGAGGAGAGAGGTCATAAATCTTAGCTGTTTAGATCTTGTTTCGGGGGGCAGGGTAGGGGAGAGGGCTGGTGATGGCGGGGTCGTAAATCTCAGTTACTCTTGTGTCAGTGACTTATGAGGTCCCCTGGGACTCCACTGAGCTGCACCATCTCACATTCCCGCTGCGGGGAAAGGGCCAGGGTCAAAGGTCAGAGATCTAATTAGCGCTCAGCCAGAGAAGTGACGTTGCAGTGGGGGGTAGGAGCCGGCAGTGGGTGGGTAGGGGAGTCTTTGGAGATTTTGAACTTGGCTCTGTTTTTCCTTTGCTTCAGGCAACCATTCATTGTAATAAAACCCCACTTACCAGGGACATGAGTTTCAGGGTAGTCGGTGACTCTGAAGCGCCTGTGGTGTGTGACTGTGTGTGGGCACCCTTCAGTGGACTAACAGGAAAGACTCTGAGCAACCATAACCGTGCCTTAGCATGAGTGGTTACCATGAGCAAATAAGATTTTGGTTCAGAAGGTGCATTTTAAGCTTTATTTTTGAGGGATATACATACAGGTCATACAATACGCTTGAACATTGTCCAAATAACAATATTTTTTTTCCACTGCAAATTGTGAAAGCAGATTCTGAGTCACACAATTCCGGTCAGTTACTCGGAAAACTGAGTCAATTTTTCTTGTGTTAAACACTTTACCCTACAGTGTCCATTGTCTTACCTGTTTAGCCTGTAGCAAAGTGTCAGCCCCCTTAAAATACTGTCACATCACACCTGTTAAAGTTTGTGGATGAAAGGTTTAGAAGTGACAGAAGGTCTTACAGGTGCCAAATCTCAAGCAGTTTCTTGCTCTGTGAGAGATCTTCAAAGGAAAAATACTGTTATGCTTTGGTTTTTCTTTGAATAGCGACCCACTTGGGGAGAAGTAAAAATGTTCTGGACTCTGGAAACAATAACATGTGCTGATATGTACACAGCTGTTTCATGCTGGTTATGATGTGCTCCCAAGCTGCAATGCAGGCACACAGGTGGAAGGTCTGTGGATGTTACAGGTTGATAAGGCGCCAGGGAAAAAGTGGCTGATGGGTCAGTTTGTACCTTTAGGAACACAGACATACCATGTGAGGTTCTGTAGCCAGCTGAGGCACCTACAGTAAATGTGTTACCTTCACCCAAACCTACCTGTACCTTTCCTACCCTCTCTGTCCCTCAGCTCTTCCTTTATATTTCTTTTCCTGTGTGCTTTTGGTCGCTCTCCCTGTGTCTCCCCTGTCTTGATCTCCCTGAGCATGTGTTTCTGTACTGTCCAGGAACATGAACTGGAAGTAGGCCTGAATTCCACCATGCTATAAAGTTATTATTAGACTAAACGCATAAAAAATCTGTCTTGCTAAGTCAATTGCAGAATATTTGGTTTCAAAATGGTATAAATGCTGAGTCTAAATGACAAAAGTTACTAACTCAATTCACATATGATATGAAATGCATTTGCTTTTGCAGGAATCAAATGTTTGGCAAACATTCATGTGATATGAATGAATATGCCTTTGTGAACAGCATACTGACTAAAATTTCAGGTTGTGGTTTTTTCTTTTGGAGGAGGAAATCAGTAATAAGTATTCCAGCCATGCTGAAAGCATTTATGTTAAGTGAAAAAGCAGTGACTGCTCTTGTTTCACTGAAGAAGCTGTGACTGGTCCAGCTCAAGAGAAGCAAAGATTATTCTAGTTCCAGTAAAGAAGCTGTGATAAACTGTATTTCACTAAAGAAGGGGGGGCAATCCTGCCCCAGGGAAGCAGCTGAGATTAGTTGCATTACAATGAATAAATGGTGGTTGGTCACACTGCATTCAAGAAGCAGCAAAATAATTTAATTCCAGTGAGGAAACTGTGGTTGGTCACATTCCAGCAAAGACAGTGACTGGTTCTGTTCCAGTGACAAAGTAGCAATGCTTGGTGAAGTTGCACTGATGAAACAGAGATTGATTCAGTTCCAACAAAGACATAGTAATTGATCATGGTTCATCTATCTAGCTATCTATCTCTCTATCTATGTATACATCTCTGTCGCTGTCTATCTACGTATGTATTATTATTGAAATTATGATGTAACGATAAGGCTGAAATCTTTGCCCAAGAACACCTACAAATCCTGTATTATTGTGATGGATTTACAAGACTTACAAGCGGTCTGTACAGGAGAACCTGTGGTGTAACTGCAGAGACTCATCATTCGACGCTGGCAATACATGATCATAGCCAGTACCCAGGTCCAGATGCCGATGCTCATTATTGCTTTGTTGTGATTGAGAGAATCCTGGTTGTGATGCTGTTGAGACACGTGCTGCAAGATCACTACCCTGCGCCTGGCTGCCATCCAGGTGAACTCATTCTCCTGCGCTCTGCCCTTCCATGACGTCAACCACCCATAACAAGTCTGACTGCCCTGGACCAGGACCTACATTAATCTCTGTGTGGTCATGCCCTTAACTGTACTCCTACCCACATAGAGGCTTGCTATTTAAGCCTCAATTGAAATGATTCCTGCTAATATCCCAGGAAAAATTCGCACAGAGTGCTACACAGAAAACACTTCCCTTATCTGGGAAAGGAAATTAAAGCTCCTGTGTAGCATTCATGCAACATTTGCAATTGCCCGTATGAAATTAATGTGTAAAGATTAAGCAGCTACATTTTTTGGGAATTAACTTAAACAGGCCTTTTCACTTCTCTCCTATTTTCTGAATAGAAAATAAGAGAGAAAACTGAGCAATGCTACAATAGAAAAGTGACCCTTTACCCATTGTGTGAGAACAAACTTCTTGAGAAATGTTTTATCCTGACCTGTGTATTAGATTCCTTTGCAGCCGAGAAATGAATAAAAGAGGCTGTGAACTTTATGTGTCCAAAAAAAACACTTTCCATAGATTCATTTTGTAATAGTCCTGGCGCACACTCCACAGCCTTAGACAACAGCAGTCATCTGTCAGTGCCTGGGAAAAAGTCACTCTTCCATTAGGTCCATTATCACATGTAAACATGTCCTTGGCCCCATAGTGAAAACAATGTAACAGCCAGCACCATGTTGAAACAAAACATAAAACAAAAGTCAGAATTTGCTCTGAGATGCCCCCCACGTAGGAATAAGTTTAAGGCCCATCAGGAGGATAGAGGGCCTGTCTGGAAGCTGGACACAGCATCGACATGTCATGAAAATTGTTCATGTTTCCTGACCACAGAACCGGTGAAACACAGAGGAATCAAGGTACTGCTGGAGTTCTGATATCTTTCCAGTAAGAAAATTTTAAGAAGTTGGTTTCATCACTTTTCAGTTAAATAGTGCTAAATGATACAGAGTTTTATATTCAGACAAACTTACAGAGAAAATGCATAGAAGTTTTCAACAGTGACATACGACACCTGTTGTCCTAAGCCCCAGAGATGCCATCCAGTGAGCAGTATCACGGAAACTGAAGGTGTTCTTCACGAGGGTGGTTCAGACAGCTAAGGTTGTCTCTGTGGGAGTCTGTGGATAGCCTGCATATAGCCTGGGGTGATGTGCCCTCACCGACAGTGTCAGTAGTGTCTGGATCCAACAAGATTTTCATTTCAGGCCTGGAACTATGGAACAATGTACTTCATATTTAGTGTGAAATTAGACTGACACCGAATAGCTTTTTAATGTTCAGCAAACTGGTTAAGAAGAAGCAAAAATACTGCCAAGAGATGAAAGGTTTTCATCAAAAAAGACAAAAATAAGTTGCAACATCAGCGATTTAAGATATGCCAGTAGTTGAAATATTCAATCACACACTTGGGAGATGTTGCTAGACCTTACAGAATGGATTCCTTGTCCTCCCAGAGTCCTTGTGCCTTGTTGTGACTCTTTTGAACAAAAGCTTTAGTCTCACTGATTAATATTAAGAAACTTGGACACCAAAACAAAATGCAAACTTGGCTGCTCTTTCTTCGCTCCTCACTTCTGGCACCCAACCCATTGCACTGCTCCCATCACGCTTCTGGCACACATGAAAGCCACCACCGGCTCCTTCTCTTCATAGCAATGGGCTGGAGCTTGGCTGCCTGCTGGGGTCCAGCAGGTGACAACACTGGAAGAGCTCCAGGACAAACGAATGAAGAAGAGGAGAAGGAAAAATGCGAGGAAAGGGCCCTGTTTCACAAGGAGAGAAAACAAACTACTGCAGTAAGATAGCCAATACCACATGTAGCGGTATGAATGCTTTATGGGGGGTAGTTCAGATTTAAGAAATCACTACAAACGTCCAGCAAATCTCTGTTGTGTTTTGTTGCATCAGCATTTGAAACCATGTGTGTAGAATCCACCCACAGACTGGACCCACTGTCACAGCAATGGTGGCTAACAGACTCAGTGTAGCAGTCAAAAAAACCACAGCCTATTCATTCACTTACCATTAATTTTAGTAGCAGTAAAACATTCTGAAATAACATGTTTATAATTACGAATCCTCAAACTCACTGTGATGTGTCATCCTTTGTTTTAGTCTTTGCAACTGCTCCTTTTCTTTGTTATTTTCTATTTTTTCTCACTGCCACTGGAGTTGTGTGCTTTTCCTGGGGGTGGTTACCTGTTTTAGCCATTCTAAGTGTTCTACTGATTTACAGTAAAACTTTGAAATCATTCCAGAATTTTCCAAACTGTGAGGGAAGCAACACCTAAATGAACATAATATGACCAAAGTTTTGGAGCTTTCAGCGTGACTCTCCACTTCTAAGTAAAAGATTTTACAGTCCCATTAAGGTTACCACAGCCTCACTTAGCCCATGTTTAACTTCTAATCCACTCAGATCTCATTCCAGCCCCGGCAGCTCCACCTCCTTCCCTTCCAGCCCACTCAGATTCTACTTCAGCCTCCCCCTACCCCACCTACCTTCAGCTTGGATCCACTCAGCTTTCAGTGTGGTCCAGTTGTTACCATCCTACACCACATTTTAGCCCCTCTCACCTCACTACAGTCTAAGCAATCCCCTTTATCGCTGTCCCATTCTTTAAAGACTGTATGCTGCCTTGCATACCTGGGATACTTGCTACATGTGGTTATTATGTTTTATTACAATTTATATGCAACAAGTGTTTCTCTGTGATATGATTCACGTCCTGCCTGGTACAGGCGATATTGCCTAATGCTGCAGGAATGGTCTGGGAAGATCCTTAATGGAAACAGAAGGTTCAGGAACTTTCCTTAATGCCACTCACAGACTCCGAGACAAAAGGAACAAATCAGTGCACCCTAATCTCCTTCCGACAGGTGGGACTGGGGGGCAGATAGAAGCTCACAGAGAAATATATGCCACACACAAAATAGCCTGACCCCACTCTGCTGCTCATGTGTTTGCTGCCCTTGCCCTTCCACTCACTCACAGCATGTTCCTTGTCTGGTGAGGTTTCAGTTTTTGTCCACTGTACTTTATAGCAAACCATATATAGGCCTTGAGTTCACTATGTATGCCCAAGTCTGGATTTGCAAGCACAGAGCCTCACATCTAAATCTAAACCCGTATAGACCATCACCATTCTGTGCACTTCTGTTCTCTGTGTCCTGCTGTATTTCTACACACTGCCCTGACACCTTGGAAAATCCATAACTTAACTGTTTAGCCCACACTGAGACTGTAACTTCTGATGCTACACCCTCTGTGACATGACATGTGATCATGAGAGCAGTGTTAGTAGTGCACTGATACAGGGTTGTGGATTCAGATCTAGCACACTGTAAACGTGAGAGTCCTGTGATGGACTTGTTGCCGTTAGGTCTACCCTACCCTGCACTGTGTTCTTCCTCAAAATGCCTTTGGATCAGCCTGACCCTGCTGAGACAAGCAGTTTAATAAAATGGACAAACTGATCTACCCCCCATGAACTGATCTACCCCCTAAACTCAGCATCAAATCCAGAGCCCACCCCACCATCCAGACAGAGTGGCTAAGCCCTGGCCCACATGGCACCACTCGGTCCAGTGGAGGCTATGACATCATGTGGTAGGAATTCCATCAGTAGTGATGGAGTTAGAGGGTGGCAAAGGATATCTTCTTTCTCTCAGTTTATAATCTGTCTGGAAACAATATATATGATGTGTGTGGGCAAAATAACAGCCTCAAATCCCTTTTAATCCCCAATGTGTGCAAAACCCCTCCGCTGGGGCATTTAATGCCACCCAGATATAATCATCCAGAGTGCCTCACAGGCACCCAGCAGCCATGACACTCATAAATTGGTTATTATAGAAAGGGTCCTGGGAGCTTTGATATTTCTCCCTGGCACTGGTGGTGGAGACAGGCAGCCCTGGCGGCCTGGAAGCACAGCTTCTACAGGCTAATAGCAGAGCCAGCAGCTGCCTGCAGCCCCCGCAGAGAGGCTGCCGCATTCCTTGGGCCTGGAGCTCCTTGGCTGCCTATGAAAGGAATTCTGGGTGATTTAAATCAGCGGTCTGTCAATCGCTACCCTCTCCACAAAAAGAAAGGAACTTGCCAGGGTAGGGAAACAATTACAGTGGCCTGAGCAAACTGATAACACTCAAAGGCTTGGTACACACACGTGCACATACATACACACACTCACACATTAGTAACTCTCCTCCAGTACTGAATAGCAGACATGCTAAGTAATGGGATAAGAATGCTTCAGTTCTGCTACTCAGTTGAAGTCATTTTTCCCTTTATGATTTGCTCTGTAATGTTTTTGTTTATGATCACCTTGACTGATGCAATACTAATTTTAATAGACTACAGTTGGAAGTGCTCTCCTTTTCCAAGTTTGCTCTACCCTGGTCTAAAGAAGGAATGAGAAGGTATGCAAGAGGAGACCACTGAGCACAATGAAACACTCTTTGTGCATTGTCAGCCCTGACAGGATTAATGTTTGTATATCTCATAATTCTCTGCTTTGCCAGATTTAGAACTCTAAAATTATATATACCTGAAACATTCATGCCTGGGTTTCCCAGTGATTAGTAGAGACGGCCTGGTTTCACAGAAACCCTATAACCTTATTTACATTGGTCTGCTATGAACATTTTTGTGGTAGGAATGTAATGATCAATTGTATCAGCCCACAGTATAGGAGTAGTCTGATTTGGGGGGGGGGGGGGGGCTTTCT
>UFQX01000482.1:92126-179932 GCA_900497675.1 Arapaima gigas | reverse complement strand
GGGGGGGGGGGGGGGGGGGGGGGGGGGGGGGGGGGGGGGGGGGGGGGCTTCTGCTGCATCGGCGGTGGCCGAGGCCTGAGCCAACCAAAGCAATTAGCACGTTGTCTTTAGCCAGTCAAAGCGCTCTCTGTATTCATTGCACATCACTGCTCCTTTCCAAAGTATTATGAATGCTCTAATAAGGTGTGCACTACATTGAAATATCTGAGTTAAGGAGAAAGTCGCACCGGTTTGTGGACCTGCTGGGATCACATGTGCTGCGAGATGAGCGCTAGGAGGCCCTCTCAGCTGGGGGTTCATGCTCCATTGCTCACTCTGTTTTGACTGATAGGGACAGCTGAACCTCCTGGCAGCTGCTCAAGGCTATAGTTCCGAAATGAGATGTGCTGTTGTGTTCAACAAAGAGGGCATTGGGCCGTGTGGATATGGGGGTTCATTTCAGTGGCATCCAAAAAGAAACAAAGTGTTGTGACAATATCAAGTGCTTTCTGGATGACCCCCCAGGAGGGTCTTGAGTTCTGAATGAAAGAGTTTCTCAACCCAGTAATGGGAAATTAAAAATCCCAGGTTCAAGAGCTGCAAAAATACATGGGAATAATTTATTATAAAGCACAGAGGATTGTTTGCTATACAAAGAGCTACAGAAGCAAATGCTGTGCTGTCAGTGCAGCTCCAGTACTGAACAAGTAAGCAGACCAGAATTTGTTTGTCAGTCGTTTGCATACTAACACTTGTGGCATTACACAATTTTTCTGAATTATTTCAACCAGGAAGCTCCCAAATTGAATGAACAGAACTTTCCTCCATGTGTCCACATGTTTCTGCCCTTCTGTTGTTACAGAAACTCAGCTGGCACCCTCACCCAACTTGATTTTCCCAGTTGTTTCTGAAATTCACTATTCTTATATATGAATTTTTCTGTATAGTAATATTTGATTTGAATGATCATGTCTGCTGTGCACAATTTGAACAGATAATTACACAGATAAAAATGTATGAATCACACCAATGTGCTTTTTGAACTAAATACTAAATCCTGACTTTATTCAGCTCACACACTATGAAAACCTGCCTGTACTAAAGGATACTCAGCTAGGCAGGGTCCACACTAGACTGGATGGCAGTTGCAAACATATTTACTTTCTACGATCAATTCCTCTGAAGCACGTCTTTGGTGTGAAACCTAAACAAACATAGGGAGAACATGCAGCCTCTGCCCAGACTAGATAGGGAATCAAACCCACAGCTTAGGAACTCTGGGGCACCAGGGTCACCCACTGCTCCACTTTGCTGGCCTGCTATCTTCACGTTCAGCTTGCAATATGTAGTACATTGCTAAAGCTTTATATTTAGCAACTGCCAAGAAAAAATGTGGAAAAGCAGCTGAAATAGTCCAACGTGGGATAACAAGTGATATTTAGCTTAGACGCTAGGAAAGAATGTGTGTAGAGAAGTGTCCTGACCTCACATTTGGCACCCCGCTCTTCTCTCTGCTGCCTTTTCTTTTGTAGGCGCAATCAACAAAGGGCCGAAAACACAGGCCAGCTCTCCTGCTCCTTTCTCTATCAAAGGATTACCTCACACAAGACAAACACACGCAGAGACACTCTCATTCTTTGACAAATAGTCTAAATATTTCCCCGTATTAATCAGGCCTGTGCATTGTTGTGTGCTGACATAAGTGCACAGAATGCTGGTCTCTCATTTCGCGTCCCCTGCCAGACGCTTTTTAATCACTCCTCGGGCAGAAAATGTCTCTCACCCAGAAAACACTTTCAATAAGGACTTTTTTTCGTGACCCAGCATGGCATGAGGAACAGAAGGAGTTTCATTACTGTCATCTCATTTGTTTGTTCAGAAACGGTTGCACCAAACTCTTAAATTTAAGGATTAGACTTTTAGTCTGAGGCTGTCTCAGAGGTGCGATCCTTTGCATTCCTAGTCAAGGTATTGCACATGTATTTGCTAGTTAGTTGTTTTAAATAGCTAGAGACAGCGACCTTCAGCAGAAGTTGTAATTTTTAACTGCAATTTTCACCTTCAGTTTTGGAAGAGACACAACTTGTTTCACTATTTCTGTATTTTTCATTGGCATGACTGAGAGTACATCTGGGTAACGGAGGAGCTTATATTACTGTGTGAAAAGTACAGACGGCAAAGTGGAAAAAGCTGGCAAGGCTCATTCAAAGGTTTTCTGATTATCATAACTCACATTCTTACCCTCTTTTTCTCTCATTAAGGAATGTTGTGCAGAACGTTGCTAATGTTACACAAGAAAAATGTCAGCCATTGCTTGTCATCCAGTGTTGATTTAAACACAACACATTTAAAATCCCTAAAATCAGACTTTGGTGCACTATTCCAAAACACAGCTTTTATAAACACACAAGAAATGGTGGTAAACAGCAACTGGTCCGTGTTAAGAAAAGATCATGTTCTGTATTTTAGACAGTCAGGGGAGATTAAATATAATTTATCAATCAGCCCATCTTCTGTTAACTAGTTGGAAAACCATCAAACAGTTTTTTCAAGTATTTCAACAATTTATTTTCAAGAACAACCCAGATAATAGTTGCAGCACTGTGCACCACTAACAAATCTACACTTGCAAAGTTAAACTGACATACAAATAGTGCAGTCATGTGCGCTCAGAAGAACCCAAACACAAACAACACAAAATGCTAGTGCTTCCTCTTGTGGTGCGACCAGCGGGGAACCAGAGCCACAAACCAGATGCAACCTGGTTTTTAGGTAAAACCTTCTGGAAGGGATGGTGAGGACGGCAGCAAGGTTAAACAAACATAATAAACACCAAATGAGATTTTCACAAGCAATAAGAGAAAGTAATAGGCTGACAGCAGCAACAGCTAACATGGCTGTGCTCATAAAGTCAGGCACATGGTCCATTGGTGTCCCTCATGATCACATATTCCACTTCCTGGCACTGATCTTGCTGCTTGGGCCATTGCTGGTTAATTGACTGTATGACTCAGTCCTTTGGCATTCTGGCCAGTGGAGAGCTGGACCTGTGGCTGAACCACCTTTTTTCCTGTGCCCTGCTACAGCTGATTAAGAAGATGTTCTTCAGGTGTCCAGTTTCAGAAAGAACCTATAACTGCGCTGGTAAGAAACAGGGTATAAAACCACACTTCTGCATGCATGTCCCTTTACGCACAGTGACATTTCTTATGCCACAAACATCTGTGCCTGCAATCGTTGACTGCACTTATTTATGTTGCCTTTTCTTAGGCTTAAATTTGTGTGTCCTAATGTGTGTTGTGAATTTTTGGGTATAATATACATGCTGTGTTCCTAGCATGGCCCTTGGCTGGAGATATAACTGTAATATGAAGAATGTCACACCTGACTATAAAGCAGCATGGAGTAACTTTATAATAGCTTCTTTGTATTGCGCGGAAATGGGCTCGAATATCGCAGGTAGCTACACTAGTACCATTATAGTACAACTAGCAGGTGCACCTCTCTAAGAGGATCTGGTGTAACTGTTTCCGCAAGAGGCAGACATCATGGAATGCAAAAGAAGAAATTAATACATTGACCTCCAGCATTTCTACTATACAGATGTATATACTGAGGTTTTTAAAGATGAATGTATTTTATCAAATTTGCTTATCACCAAAAACATACACCATACTACCTTTATCTGTAGACCTAAAGTCTACTACACAAAACCTTTTTCTTTACTTTACACAACATCAGTGTCCTTTGGAAAAAGCAAGAAAAATTACATTTCTGATATTATTTTTGTGTTTCTATTACCCCTGTGGCATCTGGATAACAGTGAGAAAAGGAGGTGATACATTTTGTGTTTTGTAAAATGCCCTGTTGTTTTATTTGCATTTCTTACCAATAAAGACCCCCTTGGTGAAAGAAATTTTGCCTGGTTTTGTCGCAAAAAGTGTATGTGTGTAAAGAAACAACAACCCCACTTTTTTCTTGTAATTCAAATAATTTATTTAACACATCGGTGTCACAGCACAGTGACAACTGCGTTACAAAATACATTAATAGTGGGTCAGCAACAAACCTGACAACACCACCATCAACAAAAACTGCAATGTTCCCTGCTTCTAGGATAAATACTCACTTGGAGCAGCTGTTGGACTATGGTCATTTACACACCACAAATGTTACATGGACACCATTTACACCTGGGGATTTACCTGGGGCAAAACAATAGTGACAAATTAGAGGAAAAAAATCAGTGCAGTTATGTCAACGGGAAATATTTTATTCATAAAAACAGAGGGATGAGTGTGGGAGGAAGATGAAGAGATGGGGTCAAACACACAGCTGATGTACAGACCACCTTTGGCCGTTGGATCATAACCTCTGTCCTTATTCACATGCAAGGGCCTTTTCTCTGCTAAACATGAAATTTCAGGTCAAACTTTCTCATGTGTCCTCAGCCTAAAAGCATCACTTTAGAACAGTTAGAGTCCACAGCTCTCAATCATTTGAAGACGGCGTCCTGTCTACGCAAAAACAAACTCAACGACCTAGCCAACAACTGACCTCGTATTAAGCTCAATACACTTAATATTCTCAGCTTCCACAATCATGAAGACAGACTGCTAAAGACCAGTTTCTGGCACAGGTCACTTACACAAGAACTCATGTTTCGGACAGGTCAGTGACAGATATACGGTTAGCCAGATGCCCTGCTCTTCGGCTGTGTGCTCCTTCATGAGCATAAAACCTCCGTATACAAATGTCTTAGATGTTTCTCTGCAGGAGACTGCATGTGCATGTAGGATGATGTCTCACCTCTTAAATAAACACGTTGCCATGAGTGCAAATGCTGCATTGATGTGAGAATGTGTCCATATATGTTTATGTGTCTTACTATATTGATGTCTATCCCCATATGTGGATCTGACCCCAGCTGCTACGTGATTATGCTTCCCTATATACGCTATCGGTGTTTCCTTTCGTTCGATTCTGTCTCCATGTATGTGGGTGTGTGTCCATGTGTATGGAAGCATTCTCCAATGTGGGTGTTTCTCCCCGTACGTATCTTCCTGTATAAATGTATCCATTTGTGTGCCTTTGTATGCACACGTGCCCAGATAAAACTACATTTAATTGTCTCCCTTCAATGTTGCAGGACCCCTGGCCAGTACAGAAGGAATAAACACTTTTCCTGTTCCGCAATTCATTATTATGCTGGTTTACCATAGAACCACCGCAGCGGGGGTGGCCGCGCTGTACAATCCACTATGAGACAAGAGAAAACAACTCAAACCATGAATATGAAATATAATTACTATTAAAAATAAATTCAAATTAAAACAGAATATTCCCAAAGCAAAACGGTAAAACTAAAACTTGCTTGATATGGATTTAGCACTTGCTGATCTACCTTTGTTCTAATTAATTCACATATTGACACTTAAATACTCTTCCAGTGTTTACTGATCTCCAGCTCCTTGTGTTGGACGGGTGTGTGAGGCAAGGTGCGCTAACAGGGCCTCCCACCATTAGACCTACAGGGCAAACACCTCTGTTTGCGGGCGCGTTTGAAAAATGTTTCCAAATTAGTGCCGGACTTCCACGGCTGCCCTCTCACACACTGCTGTGTGTATGTGTGTATGTGGGGTCTTGGGGTGTGCGCTCCTTTGAGAGTCTCTAGCTGCACTTGCAGGACTTGACGATCATGTTGGAGAGCTGCTCGATCTTGGGCGTCTTGCCGATGTAGTACAGGATAGTGAGGGGCTCCAGGTCCTGGGACACACAGCAGGGCGAGGCTGATGCTTCAGGGTTGATGGTGTTGTATAAACCAAGGACCTGAGTGGAACAGGATGACCTGAAATGTTGGTTTCTGAATTCAAGATCACGTGTTGCACCAGTTGCCGCTCCACGGCACTAATGTGCAAATCCTAGCTGTGAACAGGAGTTGTGGGACAGACTGGCAAGGGGCCTCACCTTGCTGTGCTGTGTGTCGGCGCTCCACAGGTATGGACATGCCCCAGCGCAGAAGTTGGCATTGTAACCTTTGGGTTCGTGGATCCACCTCCAGCCCAGGTCTCTCTTGAAGTCGATATAGAGTGAGCGCAGGCAGCAGTTGTCCTGGACGTTCCTATGTTGGTTGTGTGGGGGGTTCACAGAACAAGAACAGATCATGAGTGTATTGTTGCATTTTGGTCTGATGAAGGTTGGCCCAGGTGAACGCACTGCAAGGTCACCTGGAGCAAAAGGCTGCATCTAGGGCGCGCTTCTGTCGGTGGCTTTTGTGCTGTGACTCAAGTCGGTATGAAGGCAGCAGCATCAACAGCAGGTGGGGGGCTAGCCCTGCGTGACGCCGCCTTCCACTGTCATCGCTGTGCTGGAAGGTGTCGTCAATACCTGTCAACCATATGGACCCTGTCACCCAGGCCTGCCAGCTGCACGTCAAGAACTGTGAGTGCTGTACCTGCCTGTCACACGCTGTTTACACCTCTGCAGTCACAAGCAAACATGCACAGGCATGCAAAATTACCTGCAAACTTGGCTTCAAGCACCTCACTCTTGTTGGGGATAATTAAGTTATTTGATGGGATAAAGGTGCAGCAGGGACAGTGTAAGCTGATCTTGAACCCACTGTTTCTGTCTGAAAGGGAGAAGAAAAACACACGTTCCTCTTTTAATCGGTTAATATGTGGAAATAGATGGAAAAGGGCAGCGTCACGTCTCCCTTCACTTTGAGCCCATCCTGTGGGCCTGTCATCTCACCTCTGTGGAGCAGCCACTCGCTGACAGCTTCTGTCACGTCAAACGAAAGCCACTCCCCCTTCGTGTTTGTCTGCACCACCTTGCTGTCGATGTAGCGCTGTGTCGGCGACGTCAGATCTTTGTGGACAAGAATCTGGACGGCAATTAGAGACATTAGCCACTTCCAGGCCCTATTTCGGGCAGCATGCTTCCTGAATGGCTGTTTTTTTTCGGAGGGGACCTACTGACCGCCCTCATGATGGAAAAGGGCCTATATTGCTTTCTTTACCCAGTGCAAGAAATACTCCTTTAGGATTCTTACCGTTACATTTAAGATTAGACTGAGAAAGTTTCTTAAGTAATCAGGCTTGACTGTTTCACTGGAGCCGGAATACAGTGACAAAGGAATGACTGGTAATTCCTCTGATCCACTTTCTCTGAGTTATTCAGGTAACAATGTGCCACTGTTTCTCTCTGCTTTGGTGTGAAAAGAGCAAACTCCAGACTCTTGTGAAAGGTAAACTCGCAGTTTCACATACGGACACACACTCTTCGGTGCCAATCTGTAGGATCATGGTAATATTATGATAGTTATTAGACTTAACAGGAGCTGTGTGGGGGAGATTATAACGCAGTGCTGGCGAGGACATGGGTTTACCTGGTACAACTCGATCCGCTGCTCTGCCACAAGGGCCTTGGGGTTCTGCAGACGGAAGACACGGAGCTCCGCCTTCACCAGGTTGGAAGCATTCTTCTCCATGGAAGACACATCGAAAGTCAGGTGTCTGAAGAAGGGGCTGTAGAGTGTTGGAGGGATGACATCTGCGAAAGGACGAGCATAGCACACACTCAGGCGGTTCTGGCCAAAGACCTGCGGCTGCAATTAGAAACTAAACTTATGGCGGCTGTCAACAACGAGGAGCTGAACTTGGGCTTCTGTTGTACTGATAAACCATTTTCTTGTTAAGTGTGCGTTCAAATCCCATTCTTGTTAAATGGCAATATAAGGTAATAGGTGGTGCAGCGGTTAAGCACATGGACTAAAAGCTGTTGGCTAAAGGTCCAGAAGAGGCTCTGCAGTTGTACCTTTGAGATAAGTGCTTAACATGAATAACTGTAGTTAAAATCTCCAGCTAGGTAAAATTGGATACTGGTTTGGAAAATAACAACAACAAAAATAAAAACAGCTGCATCTACTTCTCCTTCTCCATCTACCTACAGTGTACGCTATGCTCTGCGATGGAACGGAGGGGCCAGGAGAGGCCATAGAGTTCTTTCCACTCTACAGGTTCATAGTTCACCTTAACTGCACAGTAAACATGAGGATTGCTGTACTTGGGTGTGTGAATATGAACACAACAGTGAGCCACTGTGTTGCAGCCCAAGCTGTACAACAATGAAAAATAGGTTATGCTGTGCTTTTTTTAAAAAAAGAAAATAAAATTTAAAAAAAGAACATTGTATAGTAGGTCCACTTGTGGGTAAACTGTCAAATGACTGATTGCTGCTACCTAAAATTAACGTGGATGAAATTTAAATGAGAGGTATAATTTCATCACCAAAAAAATATACAACTCTGTTTAATATTTGAGTGCAGCTGAACCAAGAGAACTGTATTAAGGGGTAATTCTTTTTTAAGTGGTAATTCTAATGAAAGCCAGCATGTGCAGCCTGTGCCCAGAATAACAACTAGTAAAACTGATGGAGTGATAAGGAGACTAATAAATAGTTAATAATAACAGCCAGAGGAGCCCAAAGTGGGTTGAGTAAGAGAGAGCAGGAGGACACCGGCAGGAGGATGGGGGCGCTGCAGCCCTTGCTCTACCTACAGGGAACAGTAGCAGCGTCTGCTGCTTGTGGAAACAATTATGGAAGAGCACAGACAGCAACAGCTGAACAGTTAACATCGGGCCCACGTTTTCCGCCATGTGTCCAGCGCTCATGCACACCACGCTCGGAGCCCTGCCCTTCCTGTGCACATGAGAGACCCAGAGCCATCTGGTTCTGGTTCTGGTTCTACAAAAAGGGGGAGGGGTCACTGCTGATCAGCAAGGCCATGGAACATATTTCACGTATGTTTGTCATCTGCAGATTTGGTCACATCTACTGCTGGCTGACATTTATTAACCTCGTCAGTGGGCGGTTCAACAGCTCCAACGCAAAAATGACCAGTTGTACTGAACAAAGTCAATCGATTTCATTTTTTAATATTAAAACATACTGTTTTATATTTTTATGTTGTGCTTTATAGCTTTATTATTGAGAAAGCAGTTTTTTTTACTTTACACATAGTACAAATTTATGGTTATTATATGTATGCTATGGTTGTTTCAACAAAAATTAATTAGTCCAACTTTACTAGCTAATGGAATAAATAATGAGAATAATGAGAAATTCCATCAAAATCCAAAGTGCAATTTGTTGGATAATCTGGTGTAGCCATTGCAACAATTGTACATACTGCTAAACCAAGAAAAATACCAAGGAATAAAATTTTGTTTTAAAACAGAAAAAAATGCTAAACAGCAGTGAATCTAAATTAAAGGAGGCTTTCTTTGGTGATTTAACTGAGCTTAAAATGTGTTCATCACACTGTAAACCAAAGCATTAAATCCCAGTATAAAAATAAGAGACAAGTACAAGTGTTAATGTGCAGAAGATATTTTGAGAAGCTTAAATTCTTTCTTAATGGACAAAATGTTCTCCGGACTAAAAGTCAGACTAAATTCTTCCAAACCGCAGATCACGTTCACATCCTGCCCATACTAAGATAAATACAGTATGTCAACAGAAAAAAGGCTGACACGCTTCATGAACAAAGAAACAATTCTACTTCTGTTCTGAACAAAATTCTGTAAAGGGTCCAGTTTAAGAGGTTGCTGTGAACATGCAGAACAATAAAAACTAAATCTGCATTATTCCTCCGTTTTCAAGACAGAAAAAAGATTTGTTCTTCTGAGTGCCACTGCGAAGTTAACATTAAACACACCAAAAGTCATCATTTTGGTAGTGAAGGCATAGCCATAAATGATAAAATTTTTTAAACTCTTCTTGAAGAATGAATGAAGCAGGAGTTTTACTGCAAGCAGAAAAACTTTAACTTTACAAAAATGAACAGTACAAGTATGCAGACTGAATGCGACGTACAGTATTGAGATGCAAAAATATGCCTCATAAACTGAGTCTCTAGACTGAATTTTAAAGCAATTGAGTATGTAAAAATGTAAAAAAGGCTAAATTCAATATTCATTTGATGGGAATCAGTACAATGAAACGCAGCACAAAAAGAATATTTTTCGGGTTCTAAAACAGTCTGCACAGTAGCTGAGCAATTCTTTACTGCCAAAAAGCTGAAAGAGATCTTGATGAAAAGTAAGTGACCGCAAAACTGGGCAGTGGAGATGAAGGCTGACAGAGACAAGGCTACCAAGGCTACTTTTTGTTCTCTGTTTGACAGAAGTAATTTTTTAAATATATTATTGTAAAATTGCCTTAATTTAATTTAGCTTGTCAGCTTCATTGTACTCATTCTGCAAATGAATGATGCAGGCTTTGATTTTTTATTCATGTTAAAAATGGCAGCTTGAAAATAAATGCATCTCTATCAGTGGGGCAGAGGAACGCAGTGTGAATCTGTAAGGGGAAAATGTGTGTGTACCTGTGTGGGCGCAACAGAGGAGCAGTGTTTGTGAGCAGAATTTCTGGATAAATCCTCTTTCTGTCTACCTCATTCTTCATTATTCAGAGAAAACTTATCACACATGAAATCTCTGAACTGGCGTATGCATGACACTTGTATGGGAATGAGCTACTGGGAGAAGTGTCGGGGGTAAGGTGTCCATTTGGCTCTTAGTCCACTTGGGCAGATGCTGCAGGAATAGCCAAACTTGCCCTTATTTTCCTCATCTTCCAGTTCTTCAAACATTCACATTTGGAAAGTTGGCCATGCGATGCGGCCCAGGACTCCGAAAACCAGCTCAGGCGCAGGAGCTGTCATGAATAAGAGTGTTGTGCTGACGCCTGAACACTAGCCCGTGCTGACAGAAAACACACGGATATACCCACACGCTGGCCCCCTCGTCCCCCCATGCTTCCCACCGAGGCAGAACTGTGCTCTACTGTCCTCCCTGACATTGGACCCTGGTGGTGGCAAAACCCCTCCCACATCAAAACCCCCTCTGGTCATCCCCACTCAAATTCGAAAGCCACGCACTGGCACACCAGCATCTCTTTGACTCTCTGGGCTGAGCTGAGACTCATCCTGATCTCTCTCAGGGTTCAGTCTTTCATCCAAAGCTGCTTTCAGTTTCACCCACTTACACAGCTGCATAATTTCACTGGAACCATTCAACTTAAGTACCTTGCCCAGGGGGTACTAACAGCAGGGCCCCTCCATGGACCAGCACCTGGCAACAGTTCATGGAAGTGCACCATGATGAATTTAAGACAGAACAACTATTTAAATATACTATATATATATTGCACATAGTACACTGCATGTATACCTTCAACATTCCTCATGAATATACTTTAAGCATACTGAAAAACAGTTGTGCTGTAAATGCGATGAAGCAGGTCAATTTAGGATTAGCTAAGTATAAACACTTTATCTCTGAAGTATGCTATAAAATGTTCCTTTTTCATAAGAGGGGCAGGAGAAATCCAGCTATTCATTCTGCTTGTATTTACTAAATTATGTTAAGGCCAATAGCTGCGATGCACACGCCTAGTGGGTAAACAGCTCTGTTGTAACTGGAAGCACTTGACTGTGCAAAAAGGGGCTAAACTTGCCTTATTTTCCTCAGAAAGCAAATGTTTATGTGTAATGACACATTAAAGACTCCTGCAGCTTTGGGGGAGGTTCCCATTATTGAGAGCCTTGGCAGGGATCCTCTGGGGTCCAGGTGGGTGACGTCACAAGTTTGGAAAAGCACTGGAAACTGACAGGCATGAAGGGGTGAGTGCAGTGAAGTGGGGAGCACAGTCACCACACTGGCCGCTTGACCGTAGCAGGAACGCAGGGAGGCTGACACATTGCCTTTCACACTCCTTCACAAAACCATCTGTCCGTGCTGAGAGCAAACTGACAGAGAACCTCGGCAACTAATAACAAGCTGACAGCACACTGACTGAACATGGTGCAAGCTTCTCTGCCAGCATCCAGCAAACAACAGGAGACATTACTTCTCAACTTCTGGTTGGAGGAAAACTTGCCAAGTGACAAGCTGGTGTCCCCACCCCGAGGCCGTCCTAAAACACAGCTTTGCAAGAAGTGCAAAAAATGAGAAAAAAGTAAGGAAGAAATAAAACAAAAACAAAACAACGGGAGTGTATTAGTGTAACCTTTTGCTCCGCTGACAGTGGAGCTCGACGTGGGCAGAGTTCGCAGACCAGCATGTTGCCTGTTTGCACGTCTTTCTCAGCAGCAGGCAAACAGCAGTCCCCTCAGAAACCACACCGTATCACTGGCTCCATCCATTGTTGAGAAACCCTTTATGAGTAACTGCTGTATTCTTTGGAGATAGTTATGCAACGATTTGGGACCAGGGACAGTGGAGGTGGGACTGCTGCTGATCCGATTCAGATCTTATTCAGCTGGCCAGGAAGTATTTGACCTACTTTCCTAAATATCTCACTTCCCTAAAACATGCCCCGAAATTCTCTGTGGTGGGACTGTCTGCCACCTTCCTGACCTGAATGTCCACACTTCTGACGGGTCATAAAAATACAACAGGACTGCTGGCCATCATAACAATCTGAGCTTCAAGAAAGCACAAAAACCATGAACATGTTTTACTCTGAGGCTGACCGCCAAAGCTGGGATGACACTTGGCAGCCGTCACTGTTCACACAGCCTGACCCACTGAAGGTTACTTGCTGACCAGACGGATGACCACCAGACCGCTCTAGACGGTGCTCACACGCACTTGCTCCTGCCAGTGCAGTATTATCGTATCCAGGAAGGGTAGTTAGCTGTTCGACCTTGGATTCCCAGAGGGTTTTTCTCTTTTTCTCAAGAACAAGCCTTATGAATTTAGCTTCCCCTCCTCCAGTCTGCAAACCACTGACCTACTATCTGTGTATCTCCACATTTTGCCTTTTGTTAAGTGCTAAAGCCGACTGTTGGAAGGGGACTACAACGCAGTATTGTTTCAGGCCTAGATAAAAATAAATGTACTATTTTTAAAAGCAACTTTGCAGTAACTTGTTAACTAGGATATTCCTGGGGTTTATGCATTTATGGTAAGCGTCTTCATCATTACAGTAGGAATAGGACTTGAACCAAGGGTCTTAAGGTTAGGTGGCAGCAGCTCTAGCCACTGCGCCACCTGCTGTTAAAGCTGAAAGAAGTAACAGCAGTGTAAATGCATGTTAACAAGGATGTTCCCCATGTAGCATCATAAGTGAGAGATGCAGCATATCAGTCATTCATGGGAGCAGAGTAATCAAAAGAGATCCATCAATCCTCTTTTGCAGACGCTCCCAGAAGCCCTATATGAGAAATTACAGACTCCGAACACCAGGTGAGAAACGGCTACAGGGTCACACCCTGACAATACTTCAGCATCTAGGCACTGGAAGAACAAGCCACATTTTAAAAGATGATGGAGCAAACTAGTGGTTAGACAAAATGCCAACGTACCCTATCTACTGCTAAAAGCTCTACGTTTTTTTCAACAAATAAAATATATTGGCACAACACCCTGAAAGACTTACTTAAAACAGATTTTTAAGCTTACTGAATGATGTCTATGCTTTCACTGTTATAAACAAAAAGAAAATACAAATGATAGAGAACATAATTTAAATGTATTTATTTCATTAGCCAGTTCCTTTTAATTTTATCATCCATTCATCATCATAAACCACTTCATCCTGAGTAGGGTTGCAGCAGTCTGGAGCCTATGCTGGAATCATAGGACACTAGGCTATGAAACTACACCCTGGATGGGATACCAGTCTGTCGTAGTTAATTTGATTCCTTTGATGAATTGTTAAAGCAACAACAATGAAAAAATAGTTGAGAAATAGGAACAACAGTGTAGTCTGTAATTAGATTATCTTGTTCAAGGCTACACTACAACAATAACAGTAACAATGAGGAGAAGGAGCTTCAAGGTACTGCTGGCAATAAAAAGCCCTTTGTGTGTGTTTGTGGTTTTGGAATATGGAGATTGGAACACAAGACCATTTCTCTGCACTGCTACTAATAATAAACAGCAGAGAGGCAAAAAGGTAAAGAAAAAAGGAGGCTGGGGAGGACATGAAAGGGAAAGGAGTGACTGGAGCTGAAGGAGAATGCAGGCAATGGGAGACATGGTGGGGACGAAGAAAAGTGGGAAGCGGGTGCGGTGCGCATTGAACTCGAGCCCCTCTTTCCCCAGAAAACGGCTCCACCCGGCTGCTCACCTGCCAAGAGCAAATTGAAAACAACTCTGCGTATAATCCCCGAGACCTAAAAATACCAGCTACTTTGAAGCCCCTTCCATGAAGGGCTGTCAGTCTCCATGGGGCTCCTTCCCAGCAACAGGCCATCCACACAGTGAGGTGCAGGAGATAGGGGGAAAAGGGGTCCAGGGCCTGCTGGCTCCACACATCACCTCTATTTCTGGCTGTTACTGCAGAGGACAGCAGTAATGAAGGTGGGCTGATGGATAGTAGTGAAAGTGGGGTTGAAGGACAGCAGAATTGGCATTGCAGCAAATGAAGGCCTAGGATACCTACCTGATATGAATATTCTGAGAAATGTACAGCATGGAGGGGCAGAAGGTGTGTGGAGAAACCCAGCACAACACAGCACTGTGTGGGAATTTAAAAAAGCAGAGCAGTCAGGCAGAAATATAATCCAACGACAGCAACTTGTACAGCAGCAGACCACTGTGGGAGCCACAGTAGAGCAGTAGAGAACTGACGGAGGTTACTGTAGAGCAGCAGGGCATTTTGGGAGGTTACTGTAGAGCAATATGGAAGGCTACAGTAGAGTAGTTGAGAACTGTGGGTGGTTACAGTAGGGCAGCAAAGAACAGTGGCAGGTTACAAAAGAGCAGTAGAGTATAGTGGGAAGTTACTGTAGGGCAGTAGAGCAATATTGAAGGCTACAGTACAGCAGTAGAGAACAGTGGAAAGTTACAATAGAGCAGTAAAGTACTGTGAGAAGTTATTGTAGGGCAGCAGAGCAATATGGAAAGCTACAGTAGAGCAGTAGTGTACTGAGGGAGGCTGGAGTGGAGCACTGTGGGAGGCTGCTGTAGAGTACTGTGAGAGGTTACTGTAGAACAGCAGAGCAATAAGGAAGGCTACAGTAGAGCAGTAGAGAACTGTGGGAGGTTACAGTAGCATAGAGGGCATGGTGGAAGGCTGTAGTAGTGTAGTAGGGCATTGTGGGAGGCTACAGTAGAGCAGTAGAGAACTGTGGGAGGTAACAGTAGAACAATACGGAAGGCTAGAGTAGAGAAGTGGAGAACTGTGGGAGTATGCTTTAGGACAGGAGAGCATTGTGGGAGGCTACACTGGAGTAGTAGTGAACTGTGGGAGGCTGCGGTAGAGCAATAGAGCAATATGGAAGGCTACAGCAGAGAAGCAGACTGTTGTGGGAGGCCTTGGAAGGGCAGTAATACATTATCAGGACACCCCAGAACAAGGCTGGTCATTCCCAATTCTACTGAAGTCATACAAGTTGTGTAGTCATGTTAAAAACTTTAAAAAAGCCTGAGAAGCAGCTGCCCCAAACAACAGATTTGTGGCCTTCCGATGCACTGGCGCCACACACATAGTAATATGTCCACATTTGGCCGCCACAGCTTCCAAAAATCTGGATAAACTCTCACAGTTTAGACAAAAGAGTGAATCGAAATCTAATGAAGGAGTCCAGACCACAGAGAGAAGAGGACAATAAAATCACAGTGAGATCGCAGTTCCTGGTATACAGCTAGGATCAGACAGGTATTGTAGGTCATTTTCACTGCTCATATCCCTGCTTCAGTGTGAAACAGTTTCTAGGATACATAAAACCCACTTGATGTGATCCACACTAGAGCCTATGATATGAAGGCAAGAATACACACTATAAGAGAATCCAATCACAATCATGTTTTCACACACTCCCAAACCCACACACAAACTGACACACCTTCTGACCCCTTTCCAGCAGCGTAAGCACAAGCAAACACAAAACACACATCTTCTGTCAAACTTTCAAACTGTATGGGTCAGTATAAAATACCCACTGCACATGCCTGCAAACATACATTAACCTAACATGTGGACATACTATCACAGCCGCTTCATGTTGCACACAGCAACCTACAGCATTACAAATTCTCACACAGATGACCTGATCAACAACGGAGAAAAATATATGCTACCGCCATATAGGACGTACATCCTCTATGTTCAACAGAGTGTGTGTTTGTGCAGATGAATGTTTACTTGTGTTTACTTGGGTACTTGTGTTCCACTATTTAACACATCCTGCTACCTGGGTATACAGTGTATGTGTTGGGCAGTATAAGCAGATTTACCACAGTGTGTATGTATGCATTGGTGTGTGCATAAGATACATTAATAATAACAATACTATGATTCTGTTTGTGTGTGATAGAGAGATGGTAGAGGTAACATATCTGGCCATGCATGTGTGTTCTATGACTGATAAAGAGATATGTAGAGAGAGCACACGTGTGTGTGTGTGTGTGTGCTCTCTGAGTGGTTAGAGAATGAGAGAGCTGGTTCAAGAACTCTGCACAGGGAGCTCATTGTTCCACCCCTTCACACTGAGAGCCTGATTAGGCAAACACCCACCTCTCCGCGTCCGACAGGCTCACTCACACATGCACACCCACACACATTACACCACTCCAACTTTGTCTCCTTTACAGAATTTTTCTCTCAAACACATCACAAAAACACCACTCACACACCTCACAGGGGAGCTACTGACAGCTACGAAGAGGGACGTTAAAAAGCTGCTCACTTTGAAGGTCTGAGAAAACACACACGTTATGAAGCCTTGTTCCTGACAGACATTCTTACAGACTCCCATATCCGCTGCTCGGCTGACAGTGCTGTAAACACATGTAATAAAATAATAATACAGAACACATTACGTTCATTCACACGTGATTAAACACTACTGACTCCTTTGATTCCCTGTCTGCCTGCTCCTGCCTCACTGAGGCTCTATAGAACAGCAGCACACTGCAGCCAGTGAGCATGGCAGTGCGAAAGCTGGCCACCTCCGTACTCTGGTAAACTGGTAAACAGTACCATGCTGTTGAGAGACACAGGAAGAGGGGAGAAGAGGCCAAGTGTCATACAGTGTTATACAAGAGCTGAGAAAATGGGTCTTGCTGGACACCTGTCCAAGATAAGGTCTGTGCTTAAGGGTGTTGGATGCCTGTCCACTGCCCACCCACACCCCATCCCCTTTAACTCCCCCTGCATCAAATCTGTTTGACCGAATGCTGTTTGGTACTGATGTGGCTACAATTCAAGTTGACCAATGCTCCACAGTGTGCAGTCCTGACACTCATTTTGTTCTTTCTAGTACTAGGACTTTTTCTCGCCTACTGGCATTTCTCATGAGCTCCCGGTACTCCTTTCTGCCCCCAGGCGACCCGATTCTCTGCACACACAAAAGACTGCTGCAGTACACGGGGATTATTCATAACAGCAATTATAACTACATTTCATTATCCCGGGTGCGCTAAGTTACGCTGCAAGTCAGCTCACACTTTGCTTTCCTACTGCTTGTTTAAAATTTGTGTCCCTTTTATTAAAGCACATTTATTTATTATCATCAACCACTTACCCTGAAGAGGGTGACGGCAGTCCAGAGCCTATCCTGAAAGCAGAGGGCACTAGGCTATGAAACAGCTGCTGAATGCGATACCAGTCTATCACAGGGTGACCACACACATCCATTTAATACACACGTGCACACACTATAGGCAATTTACTGTGACAAATGAATCTGAATCACAAGTCTTTGGACTGTTGGAGGAAATCAGAGCACCCAGAGTAAACCCACACAGACACAGAGAGAACATGCAAACTCCACACAGAATGAACCGGATCCAAGCTCACACCCAACCATCCTAAGCGCTGTGAGGCAACAGGGGAGTAATGGCACTTTGAACATATGCACTCCAGCCATACACATGCAGGCCAAACATGTCGTGTCTCAGGACTGGGCTCCACTATACGTCCCCTTCTCCTTCCTTGGAGGTGGCGGTAGCAGCAGAGGGGGATTAGACCCGCTCCTTCTCTGCCTGTTGACACAGTGGTATTTATGCCCATAAACGCCTTCCTGTCTGTTCCTGGAGCACCGCCAACTCCATTCACATCCTGGGTATTTACACAGCAGGCAGGGCCAAGGATAATATTTAAGGCAAAATATACCCAGGGGTATAAAATGTCTCCTAATTTATTTTCTTCCATTCTGCACACCCTCATACTTGCTTTTTTTTCCTAAATTATTATTTACTTGCAGAATCACTGTTACTTCATTCATAGAGTAGAAATATGCAAAATATTATGCTGCACATATTGAATGAAGAGCCATTTTAGCAAAAAACAGGACTTGAATATTGAATTATTTTATTTGTTTTCATTTCCTGAGTGCGCACGTGTAAGAGTTCGGAAATGTATGAAGGCGAGATAGAGGCAGTTTGTTTTTCTTTGCAGTTTTTAATGGCTCTTTTAAGTGAAGGTGTTCCAAATGTAAGGGCGCCTCCGGATATTAAACTGGTTCTAGTGTGTCTTTCATTTCCTCGCTACTTACAGATTCGCAATGAAAGACGAAAAATATATTTCTAAGTGCCGTCCAGGTACAGCGCCACCTACTGGACACTAAGAGCATCGCGCACACCCAGTCCCAATGCAGCACAACAAAGTGACTTAGTGGCCCTGTTGCACTGAAGTGCTGCGTTTTTTCCCGCTACTCGAGATATAGTTGCTGAACAAAGTTATGCAGATTAAGGTATTAAGTTGATCTGGTAGAAACTGTGTAGAGTGTATCACCGGGCCCATCGCGGGGGGCACGAGTCGCTCGTCACCTGCGACTTTATAACTCGGGACTTCGCACCCAGAGCGGGCCGCGCACGTGCCGCCCGGATCCGCATCTGCAGCTCCGCGACCTTCCGAAGCCAACAGGCGCTGCAGATAAACAGCTTTGGCAGAAGTTTCGCACGAAAAGCGCAGCAGAGTGACACGCGACTGTATTTGTGTGGTGGCAGTGCGTGCAGGAGGGCCACGTCTCGGCGGGGAAAGCCTTACTTTCAGACTGGAACAGCGGCTGCATGTCGATTTTGTGCACCTCCTTGGCGTAGTACTCCTCGTCGCTGCGCTGTCGCTCGCACGTCGCCGCGCGCTCCTTCGCCTTCTCCTGCAGCAGGTCACGCGTGCTGTTGTAGATAGCCACGATTTCGGGCGACACGTCCCCGGGCTCCGGGTACTGCTCCGGCGGGGCCGACAGCTTGAGCTTGCTGAGGATCTGGCCGCGGATCGCCTCGATGCGCTTCTTCATGAACTGCTCCATGTCGAGGGTGCTGCAGGTGGACAGCGCGGCGGCCGACGCGAGCAGCTCCAGCGTCAGCACGAGGCTCACGAAGTGGCCGTTCATGTTGGGAGGCACTAGTGGGCTGTGTGGAAAACGGCGTCCCGACTCTGCGACGACAAAACCCGAGCTCGCTGCGCGCATAAAGTGTGCATAGAGGATCTGCGGTCCAATGCGTTACTCCCGCATGCAGGATGACACGCGGACTCGTCTATTTGCGGGGTTCTTTACAAGCGATTGCGAGCGCAGTTTCCAGCCGTCTGCGTCATTTCTGCGCTCGGCGTTACGGGCGGTAAAAATCGCTCGGATGGTCGCTGCTACTAAACATGTCCCGCATGAACCGGGTCGAGCTGCACGGTCGCTGGACGAACTGTCAGATGCGCGCCGTTAGTCCCGCTGAGCAGAAGCGACCGCTCACGCACGCGACAACATTTTCATGTAAAAAATATTAGCAGCGAGTTCCTGTCAGAAGTCGCAGTGACACTTTTTAATAAACTGCGCGATAGAGGTCTTTAGCACCTAAGTTAGGCAAACAAAAAAATAAGCCAAAAAAGCAAAACAAAACAAAAAAAAACGCACGCGCAGCTGGAGGGAGAGCCAGAGCGCGCACGCCTCCGCGAGTCCCGCAAACGCCTTTTCCCAAAACTGCAAAAAAAATTCCAGTTTCTCGGGCTTTTTTCTCAAGTGAGGAGTCCAGCACTGAGGTCCGCACAAACCCGCATCGCCCCGTTCGGCAAACGGCGTCAGAAAAGAGCTACTGGAAGCCGCAACGATTTAAAAGGCTTTTTAAAGAGAACGCGGAGCACCGACCGCGGGCACGCGCTTGACTTTATTCCTAAGGATACGAAGAGAGGGAGGGAGAGAGAGAGAGAGAGAGAGAGAACGAATAGCCGCGCACTAACGCGTCCCACCTTCCCCAACCGGTGTGAAAAACACTTTACAAACGTGCGGGTCTCGCCGGAGCGACTCTCCGCTGCGGACAGAACAGCCAGAAGATACGGCGACATTTATAAGGCACCGACTGGAGCACGTGCCCAGGGTGACGTCGCTGCCTTCATCGTCCTCCTCTTCAAATTAGTAACTGTCAGGAGGAGCTCCTCTCCCAGTTGGGGTTCATATGATATTTATTATAAATAGTAAACTTGACCACTTTGCGTGTCCTCAAGCTGGATGACCGCGGGGAGGAAAACAGCCCCAGTGTGCGGGGTCCTAGCGCCACCGGCCATCGATTACGGGTTCAAAAAGGAGTTAAATTTAAACAAAAAAACTGAGCGATACATGGTCATACGATTCCAGTGTGATAAATATAATCTACTTTAGAGATATTCATCTTTTCATTTCAACAACACCTACTTAAACACGGACCATCCTCTTTTTCTTCAGTGAAATAACTCTTCTTCCTGGGATACAACAGATACTGCAGCGCATGTCTGTATTAGACAGGTATCCATCCTTCAGTTTATCAGTCACCATTTGTCCAATACCGGGATGCGATGGTTAGGATTCGATACTGAGAGCACAGGGTGTAGTAAGGAACACCCTGGACTCCAGTCCAGCTTGAGACGCTATGCGTAAAAACAAGTTGAACTAACGTGTATGTATGTATGTATGTATGTATGTGTGTATGTATGTATGTATGTATGTATGTATGTATGTATGTATGTATGTATGTATGTATGTATGTCAGTTAAGACTGAACAGTCCAAGATTTAACCGGCAAAATTGCCCACTGTCTGGTGTTAAAGTTGTTTTTATGTCAGCCAGTGTTTAAGCCAGTGTGTCTTCACTTACACTGTCAGCAGCGCGGATCAAAATGCTGAGTACTACAGCCTAGAAAGAATAATTTAATTTAAAAATATTTACATGGATGATATGTGTATTCATAAGGTTACAAGTGCGTTACATTTAGACAAGGAAATGTTATTTTTCTGGATACAACATAAAAAATAATTGCCTTTTTTTATTTAGAAACAAAAGAACTATATTGTGGATTATATTTAAATATAGCTATTTCTTACATTGTATAGAATCCTAATCCTAATATCTATCCTAATCCTCTTTATTTGTTCACAGGCTGGGATAGAGACAATGGGAATAATATCTGGATCAATGTGCACAAAGATTCATAAGTCAGGACTGGCTGATGTCCAATGTTGATCTCTAATCCCAGTTGCCCCCCCATGTTTCTTAACAGTAGGGCTGAGCAAGTTAATTTGCAAATTTGTCTCCTATTTTAATCCAGCTAAACACAGGGATATAGTGGGGTACAGATACACACTCATATTTGGCCAGCTTGCCTTGAAAAAATGTGTTGGGATACAGTTCAAACTCAGACACCATGAAACTCTCATAGGGATTGTTGCCCAGAGCTCATGTAGATTTCATTACAACATGTTCTAAATATCTAAAGTAATATTTGGTGAGCGCTATAACTGAGTTCAACCAGTATCCTGGGTTATTACTTGGATATCACTGTGTATATCTGTGTAAATTTTAAAGGCTTCCCCAAATAGTATTTTGGCCTTTACACATATTCATACAAATACCATCTCCCTAATCTGACCATAAACACCCTCCTTACAATATATCCCACTGGAATCTCTCCCACTGCTGTCTGACTCCAGTTGTACACACTTTTAACCCCTGTCTGGTTCTCCTACACACTGTCACTGTGATGTAAAACCATGTATGGTAATGCTTCCCCAACCTACCCTGGTATAACAGGTAATACCTGTTCATTAATGTGTTTACCTTATCCTCAACAGTAAACATAACATTACCACTCATTCTCAACAAAAACGGTTTTGCAGTGGACAATATTTATTGGGTTTACTAAGCATTTAGATATTTTATAGATGTTCTGATTTTCAATGTTGAATTTTTACTTCTACATGTAGTATTTTTTTGGTGTGGTGAGCTTTATGAAAGACTTTCATTAAAAAAAATGTTTTACTAAAATGAGACAATTTTTTCTGCTCTATTATGTAAAGAAGTGAATATTACATGTTCAGAATTCCTTTGAAAAACCGTCATTATAGTGGTCATGCCAAAGACAGGTAAATAGATCCCATGAGCTGGAAGACGTATTGTGAGAGAGGAGCATGGAAGAGTCCACACTCATTCATTCCAAGTGTGTGGGAGTCGGGCCAGCAGAGAAGGGCTGCTCCTCACACCTCTCCTTCTCGCACACTGGTAAGGCATGTAGTGAATATTCCCACCATCTGTGTTCAGAACTGGACCACAGAGATGAGAAGGAGTGGGAGACAGAGTACTGTAAAGTAGAGGGTTAGGAAGGGGATGATACTGGAGAAAAACATCACAGACTCATACTCAAAACAGAGCTGTACCACCTTACATTACATTACATTAGTGACACGCCAGCCCAGCAGAGCGATTAAGGAGCTGGACCTGTGATATGCACTTCTGTTTTCTCTTTCCAGCCTTTTCTTCAGATCTTGTGTGGTCAGGCTCTGTGTTATTCCTTGAACTTCAGGCATTTATGTGGGATGAGCAATAAAGGTACTTTGCTGCCAGCTGTCACTCCACGTGTACCTTTGCTGCAGAGGGTAAATACAACACACCAGCAGAGAGACTTCTTCCATGGACCTCACCCATTTGATCACATGCCCACCTGGTAACAGAGGGCAGTCACATAATCACCACAGTCACCTCAGTTCCTAAAAAAGACTCACATCAAATGCTCACGACAGCACTTGTCAGAACATCCAAGGGAGGACAATCTGAATATGAAAAGGGCCTGAATTGCAAATCTAGTGCTAATTCATTCTTGAGCGTTGTCTGCTAGTACAACCAAGGGAGGTCTCTACTACAGTATATGTAAAATATGTACAGTGCATTTTACTTTTCTCAGTCTTTGATTTTGGAAATAATCTTCAACACCTAAACAATGAAGTCCAAACACAGAACACACACGTTAACATATTAAAAGGGGACTGATGCCCCCTTGTGGAAAAATATATTTACAACCTAAATGGCACTTAAATCGTTGAAAAATGATGTTTCATATTTCATTAAAAGGGCAACTTAGGCCGGTTTGAGATTTTAAACAAGAAACAGAACACTCACACATTCATTTTGAGAAGAACATCAGGCAGTGTAGTGCAGTTAAGGACATGGAATTATCTGAACATTTCCTTCTCTTATTCCAGGAAGGATTCTAGTACTTTATGCGTAGTGTTTAATCTAAACTGACCCTGTAAAATATCACTGTCCAATGAATGAATGTAGTTCATAATTCATTCTGAAAACTCTGAAACTCTCAGCTAAATGATGAAACAAAATTAATTAAATGTTAAACATTAGACATTGGAAAAAGACCACTGACCGCATGATTGGACATTATATACAAAAGATATATTGCTTATACAGTTTATATGACCAATGCAACTAATCCTGGCAAAATTCTTGGGAAAATGGACATATATACATTAAAACTCTTTGAATTGAAAGGCTTATCAAAAAAGATGACATTATAAAAAGAATTTTTGTACTTTATCTCCAGAAAGAGGAGATAAGGAAATATAAGCAGAAAAAGGAAAACCTCTCTCTTTTAAGTGGTCCACACAGCTAAGAATGAACAAGAACATGCTGTAATATGATTTCTGGCACAAGTTTGCACTCTGGAAAAGATTTCAAATGATGTATTTAAAATGTAAACATGGTTAGATGGAGGTTTTAAATAAAATAGACTTTAGATAAGTTACTTCTTTTTCTTTTTCCATTGGTCACAGCAATATATACAGGGAGAGACATAAAACTGAGACACTGCACCTTCATCTACATACAGCGAGGGACAAGGGTCAAATGGTTACAGTGCCACAGGGTCATACAACATTGTCTAGTAACTTCCAGAATGGTGTCCAGATGCTTCAGAATTGTTACGAATTATAATGTAGATCAAATGTTAATTTTTCAAGCAGGAGGAAGTTAAACAGTTCAGACATCCAGATATTTATAGAAGGAACTTCAGCTGTGGAGAAGACCTTTAAAATTCAACTCTTTGTTGAGTGTGTGAGTGAACCGCAGATGTTCCATAACATCATCAAAGAGAGTTTGGGTTGTGGTTTAGCAGCAACACAGACAGTATCGAGTCAAACTTCATTTTGAAGAGCTTTTGAATGGTTGAGAGAACTTCCTTCCAATAAGTTTGTATCTTGTTACAGTCCCAGAATAGGGTTAAAGTTATTGTCTAATGTATGATAGACCTTTCTCTCTTTTTATGGAAGACTTCAGTGACTCAATATATACTCAGAAACTACAGTTTTTTAAAACAATTTTTTAAGGATTTTGTCATATTCTTGGCAAACCAGTGAGACCCACTTGATCGGAAAAAAATAAAGCATAATAAAGCATAGATTAAAATATCTCTTGTTTCCGAGCCCATAGGCACCCTTTTAAACCAGGACATGTTAGAATAAATGGATAAAATCTATTTTATCATGCAAATTATTGTTTTTGATATTCAAGGAGTAATTTTTCAATGCTGAAAAAGAGAAAACCCACTCGCCTTTTACAAATCTGGGTAACCTGTGTGTATTTACAGAAACATTTAAGGCTTGTTGATCACGAGACAGATTGCAGGACTGTGCCCTTAATGGAAAGGTAAGGCTAAGTGCTGCTGAGCTGAAGTTGACTCATGGTGTCTACTTACATGGTTTTCATGGTAAGAGACATGTGGAAGTGATTTGCTTTTGAGCATGTCTTTGGACTGTGGGAGGAAAGCCACTAAAACAAAAGGAGAATGTGCAAACTCCACATACAGCCAGATTAGAAGATACAGCTGATCGCACAGGCAGCTTTACCTACTGTGTCCTTGTACCCCAAACATCCTAAACTAAACATAAGCATCACTGGTTAGACAATGAACTCCTTACTTATCCAGGACATGCTGAAAAAAACAGGAAAGATTTCAATACTCTAGATGATAAGTGTATATTTGGGTAACAAAAGTATGTCTCAAGGACCTATGTTCTGTCTCACAGTGAAGGCCACTTAGTTGATGGATACACTGTAACTGCGGTTGCTGAGCAGTTCCATATCACAGCCAAGACCAAAAGTGCTGCTGTCCACAGGATTCCATTTCTTATCCACAAATACAAAAGCTGGTCCTGAAAAGTAGCAACAAGTAAGGTTGTGGTTTAGGACTTAGAATTAATCCTTTAAAACATGCTCCGTTCTTGGATGGGATCCCTGGGATGCTGAGGAAAGCACATTGATCAGTCACGTTTGACCCTTTGCGAACTCATGGACTTTAGCACACCAGATCCAGACCTCTCTGGGTTCTCTCAAGTTCATGTCAATCACATTAGTAATATGCTCTATCCAGTTCAACCTCTGCTGTCTCCTTCTTCTGTTGCCTTCAATCTTAACCAACATCAGTCTTCTCTAGAGAATTCTGTCTTCTCATTATATGTCCAAAGTAATTGGGTTTTATCTTCATTATAAGTCCTTCCAGTGAACAGTCTGGTTTCATTTCTTTCAGTACTGACAGACTTGACTTCATTCCAGTCCAAGGGATTCTCTCCAGTTTTCTTCAACACCACAATTCAAAGATGTCAATACTCTGGTGCTCAGCACTGCTTTGGTCCAACTCTCATAGACGAGAAGGAAGAAAAGAGGAAAGCACTACTTCATATGTCTTCTCGCAGTCTTTCAATTCTCTGTCTCTGGGCAAACAGAAACTTGAGCTTGACTGGACTGTGTGACTGCAAGGCACCTTGTCAGGATCTACTGATGTGCAACAGTCGCACTACAGAAGAACGAGCAAGTGGTACCAGTGCTCCTTGTTGCAGGCAATGCAGAGCAGCTTCAGGATTTACACATGTGGTGCACAAGTACATGGTGTCATTTTATATTGTACAAAGAAAGGATTTCTTCTCACTTTGCACCAGCAAATAGAATTCTGTAATAGTCTGTCACTGGAGTGCTATTTAACCACCACGCTACCCACTTCTGAACAACACATTTTTGACCTTTTCATTGTAAAACTTCAAAGGATGGTTAGAAAATGAGTTAAATATCTCCTATTTACATTTACTTATAAACGTGAACATTTTCTTACTATGTAAAGTTTGACATCTTGCAATACTATTATTACATTCCTCCTCTGAATAAATACAGCATATTTTAGTACAGGTGTGCTATGTGTTTCCCTCCAAACTGATGCAATTTTCAGCAAGTTTATTAAGTTTCATAGGAATTTAGCATCATTAGCTTCTATGGATTCCATACTACAGAAATGCAGAATTTGGGCGTTGTGGGAGCAAAGGGAGAACTCGATCCTCCAAGCCCTGAAAACAATAACCGAGCCATTTGTCATGTATTTCAATAAGAAATGAGTTCTGTAGCCCACGTCGTCTCCTAGTGGGACTCCTGCATGAGTGGTAGCCCGATGTGCTGGAAGAAAGTCTGGTTGTTAAACAGATTTTATTCAAGTTGGTTAACAGAATTTAACCGAACAGGTCATTTCAGTGACACGAACTGTTTTCTGTGAAACTGCCCTGCACGTGTCCTGGCGGTGTTCCTGCACTGTAAAACTTTGGGAAAAGTGCAAAAAACTTAGTCATATAAACATCTATTATCACAAGTCAGTCTCAGTATTGTGGGAAAACGTGCTGTTCGGGTTCTGCGACCGCTCAAAGACAACAAACTTTACTTAGTCTAATTTTGTTATTAGCGAAATGTCACATGCATGAATACAAATTGCTAATAAGAAATGTGACTTTGTGGTTTTCAAATGAAATCAAACAGTACATTGTTACGTTCCAAAACTCTGCTAATAGAAAAAGCAATGAAAACTTGCACTTTGTTAGACATTCAATAGGTTCACTTAAATTGTAATCTGTAATTATTATTCCCTCGGGAATTTTATGTGAATATATTTTTCCTACAAATAAATATTTTATCTCTTATGTATTTCGTTATTTATTTTTGTTCTCATTACTTTCTTACTACCTTTTGTTCTTATTCTGTATTTTGCATTAATAAAAAAAACTTTCACCCGCATAGACTTCGGTCAGCTGACAGCACGAAACACGTGACGTCGGTCACGTGACAGGCACGCGCTGTCATGTGACTAGGATGCGCCGCAGCTGTTGTAAGCCGCGGTTCAATGAACAAGGAAGTGAGCCGATGACAACAACCTAATGTCTGTTTGTTTGTCTTTATCTTTCTTTCTGGAAAACAAGCGAACACGCAACACAGTACATCCGGACCCCTGTTTACAGGTACTTTTAATTTGAATACAATAGTAACCGCATCTCTTTGGTGCTTCTGCAGTAGCGCTCAGGTCTTTCTGAATAAATCCCGACTGTCTGTCTGTCTCAGTGGGCACTTTGTGTTTCTTTTGGCATCAAGATCTTTGCAGTCAGTAATAAGTTTTTTTTTTTTTTTTTACTATGCTGTAAAAGTTTTGTTTGACGTTTAAACAGACACAGAATAGGCGAATGTAACTATGTGTAAAGTTTTTTTGTCTTTTTAAAAAATATTACCATTGAAAGATTATCCTGAGGAAGGCGAAGCTGCAAAAGCAGAAAGAATCCATTGAAATGCATTCTTGTATCTTACATATTATGGCTTGCAGAACAGCCAGACATTACAGAGACACAATCCAGTGTCCAGTGTCCAGAGACACTTAGAACTTAGCATTTACACCTCGCCTGGGGAAGTACACTGATGCAGAAAGCTTTAAATAGTTATTTAAAAAGTGAAGAAATTCTGGCTTAACACTGTTCTGTGCATGGTGTTTTTTGGGAATTCCGGCAACGGTTATGTCAGCTGACAGCTTTTCAACACAGTGTCTTTGTGTTCAACCACACCCAGGTGGAGAGTCAGCTGATTCCACTGAACTGTGTGAAATAAATCATTTGCTTTGCTTTGACTCCAGGATGAGGTCACTGGTGGCTTTCTGTGTCCTGGTCCTGTCTGTGACCACCTGTGCTTTGGACAATGGTCTGATGAGGACACCCCCCATGGGTTGGTTAGCATGGGAACGGTTCCGCTGTGACATTAACTGTAAAGATGACCCCAAAAACTGCATCAGGTAAATGGAAGACAGCATACCATAGCTACTACTATTTCCAGTATTGTGATTACCACGATTGGCTCCAGAGTACTGCAGCCTTGCATGGGACAAGCAGTTATTGATCATGGTTGGATGGATGGTTGATTAAAAATGCTGTAAACTGTTGTCTTTGTAGTGAAAACCTCTTCAAGGATATGGCAGACCGGCTGGCGGAGGATGGGTGGAAGGAGCTGGGATATGTCTATGTCAACATTGATGATTGCTGGTCCTCCATGCAGAGGGACAGTCAGGGGCGCCTACAGGCGGACCCAGACAGGTTTGGCCAGTGCCTCCTGGCTCTTTCTTTTAGAAGCATGCTGTGTTGCTATAGCATACAGCATAGACAGCCACCTTAGTGAAATTGAAAAGCACATCTTTACAAATGTCGGCATTCCACTTCAGAAGGAAATGAAACTGGGCTCCAACTTTTTCAGTTCTCCTGTTTTATAAATTCTTTGCACTTGAAATGTTAACAGAGGAAAAGGAATTCCCCTGTTTTATAGGTTATGGTTTTTAGTAGCAGTACAGTCCTGGAAGCACTGATTTCTCTGGGGTAAGAACTGCTTCAGAGTGACATTTCCCTTCACTATCTTCAGGTTTCCAGGTGGCATACAGAAGCTTGCAAGCTACGTGCACGATCGGGGTCTGAAGCTGGGCATCTATGCAGATCTGGGCACACACACCTGTGGGGGGTATCCTGGTACTACCCTGGACAAGATTGAGACTGATGCCAACACTTTTGCTGAGTGGGGTGTGGACATGCTCAAGTTGGATGGGTGTTACTCCAATGCAACGGAGCAAGAAAAAGGTAAGCGGGAGAGGGAACAGGGCTCCACTTGAAGCAGTGAAATTTAAGCAGTTTATTTTTTGTGATGTAATAATCACAAAATCACAAAAGGAGTCATGTATAAAATTCTGTGTCATATTTAAAACTGACAGCTTCCCACGTCTTTTTTTGATAGGTTATCCACTCATGTCAAAAGCTCTGAACGCCACAGGCCGTCCAATTGGCTACTCTTGCAGTTGGCCTGCCTACCAGGGTGGGCTGCCTCCCAAAGTATGTCGTGCTGATTTTAGAACAAATCGTCAGTGGAATGAAGAGAGGCTTTCACATGGCCTAATAACTGTGGGGTCAACTTGTTTTGATTCTGCTTATACACTTCTAAAACTGTGTCTGAGTTTAAATAAAACAGATCTGTATTTGTAAGGTTTGCTTTGTTGATGGGTAGTGCTGCTGCTCTGCAGTTCCTGGATAATGTGCTTGGACGTGAGTTCCAATTCAGCTCAATCTGTGTTTGCATGTTCTCCTTGTGCTCACTTAGTATAGTTATGAAGGTCCTCCAGTGCATATGCCCTGGTTTGCTGTGATGCTGCACTGAGCGAGCAATTACAATGAATGAATGAATAACTGAAGGGTTGAATGAATGTTCTGCTCACTTTACAAAGATCTTGCATGCTGTAAAACATAAATGTTTTTGGAAAGTATTTGTTTTTAAGTATCATCAGTTCTGATCCTTAGTGACCACATAAATAGAGAATTTTCTGCGCTCTGCTGAGCAGTCTTGAAACAGTTGCATCTATTGTAGCTGTTAAAACTTCAAATTGGTATTATAATGCATTACCACCAGTTCCTAGTACTGTAACCACAGTATAATTTAATCATTCCTTTTGGTGTTTCACAGGGTCTTCACTTGGTTATTATTTTGTCTCGTCTCAGATTAACTACACTCAGCTTGGAGAGATCTGTAACCTTTGGCGTAACTATGGTGATATTGAAGATTCGTGGGATAGTGTGCTGAACATCATGGAATGGTTTATGAACAATCAGGATGTTCTGCAGCCTGCCGCTGGCCCTGGCCGCTGGAATGACCCTGACATGGTTAGTTTTTCTAAGTCTTTATGTTGTTGTATGTGTGCTCTTTGCGCAGCATGGTTTCCTTTCAGAACAGCACACTGTCTCTATAAAATTTTCAATGGCAGGTGTGCAAATGCATGTTTATTGAAGTTAACAGTGTGTTTCTGGTCAGCTGATCATTGGAAACTTTGGCCTCAGTGTGGACCAGTCGCGTGCCCAGATGGCTCTATGGGCAATCATGGCAGCCCCACTCTTCATGTCTAATGACCTTCGCACCCTGAGTAGCGAGGCACGGGCCATCCTGCAGAATAAAGCTGTCATCAGTATAAACCAAGACCCTCTTGGCATCCAAGGCAGACGTCTGTTGAAGGTAATACATATCATATTGTTTGGTGAATGCAACAGCTATAGTAACTGCACTGTAAATTGCTGCTTGAACATACTGTAGAGAAATGAAATGTATTGCTTGTACAACTGTATAACTAAGTGTATGATTGCAACATGCAGGAGAAGAATGGAATTGAGGTATTCTGGCGGACTCTGTCACAGTCAGCCAGCACTCTGGTGTTCTTCAGCCGCCGCACCGACATGCCCTACCGCTACACCACAACCCTAGCCAAGCTCAACTACACAGAGGGAAACTACAAGGTCATTTATCCTTCTCTTTTTTTGTTATTACATATTGTGATTTTGTTTAACATGTCAGTTACCTGGAAACAGGATGAAAATTCATTTCCTCCATTTTACCCTCCTCTGCCTTGCAGGTTTATGATGTATTCTTGGGGCAGGTGATGCCAACTTTGAGTCACATGACTGCTTTCACGGTGTCCATTAACCCATCCGGAGTGGTCATGTGGTACATCAGTCCCATGGAGAACGAGGGCACACGGCCTGAAGAGGAAGGAGGAGAATACCCTAATTTCCGCAGGAAGTACAGAGTTTCTTCACACCAGCATCCCATCAACTTTCCGCCCAACTTTATCCTTTGAAGGCAGTGGAGGATGACTGGGCTCTCAATCAGTGTTTACATCAAAACTTATCAACAGTCACTCAGGTGCAGGGAACATTTTTTACAGTGATTTTTAGCAATTATATATAAAAAGTATCATTTTTATTACTTTTAATACATTCTGATCTTTTTTAAAGACTTCAAAGAATTTCTACAGATTAATGTGCAGATGAAAGATACCAGTGTATCTGATTTTAAAATTGTCAGTGAATGAATTTGTTCACATTCTGTCTGAATTTCAGTGATTTAGAGTAATTAGAATTGTTTTATGTCTTTTCAGTCAGATGTAAATTTGAGGGGAGAAACTCAAAATGAATAAAATCTGGTGCCAAATATTTATTCATTTATTTTTTTAACAAGTTTTGCTGACATTTCCCTTCCCTTAAAAACATTGGTACAGTGGAGTCAAATATATTGCATTCAGAAATCACCACAAGTAGCAGCTAGATTCTTAAAATGATGGGGTTTTTAAAAATTCTTGGTCCTTAGCTGTATGTAGTGCTGTAATATTTTTTTTTTTATTGATCCAGTGAACTGGTGAGTAATCTCAGGATTGTTTTGGTCTGAAGCCTGTCTTTGAAGCACAGAATTTCGCAGGCTAGCCGCGGCCCTCCTGCACTATCCACGGTGATCCATGCACACATTCACATGGTAAGCAAATTTTGGTTACCTGTTCCCCTGAAACACATGTTTGGACTGTGGGAGAAAACCAGGCCATACAGTGTAAACCACCTCAGACACGGGGTAAATTACTCCAGCAGTGGGATTTAAACATGGGTCTAGTAACTTTGCTCACTCACTCCCACCTGAACAGCCTACGTTTTCAGCTGTAATTTCCTGTCAAATGCTAATTAGCTTTTAGTTTACCTTGGACCAAAGGGCATTTTTTCCCCACAATCACTTTCACAGCGCTATGTAAACATGCTGGTATTTAAATTTCTCTGCTGGCTTCTGCTGTGATTTTCCACTGTGATAGCCTTGAACTGCTGGCTGACATTACCTGGTAGATAAGACCATAATACACGTCCGAAGTCTCCCAGAGTCATTTGTATGTGTGCAAATCGGAGACCTAAAACACAAGCTTCTTGGGATCCTTCTCCCTCAGAGACCTAAGAGATGCATATGTGGGGAATAAACAAAAAGCACTATCTAGCACCCAGAACCAGCCAGACAAAGCAAATTTCGTTTAATCCCACTGTGACACCAAATGACCTGCGGAGTCCAACAGGGAGACCTCCACCCAGGTGGGACTCAAACAGCTGGTTGTGTGAGACAGACTTCAGAGCCCAGCATGTGTATCTGTTACCTCTTTGCGTTTTCACATCTTCAGTCACATCATTTATCCAGATGTTCTTATTACTGCATTACAGGTATCTTCAGTCTTTTTCTCTTGTGCTGAAATGTGTATAGGATCACTGAGGTCCTCCATATACAGTGTAGTAAATTAAGAAAATGCTGGAGGTGAGTTGTTACACATCAAGGGTATATGTGTATTTTTACATTTATGATTGTGACACAGCAGCTGCTAAGATTTTCCACAAGAGTCAGTAAGGGAAATGAAAGGCTCAGACTCTTGCTTGTGCATAAAGGCATGCACCAATATGCCACTGTTTCACATAACTGTTGTTATTTCTTTTTTGTGGACTGTGTGAAATGATATTTAACTTCACCAAGGCAAAAATATCATTTTTATTGTACTGCAGGTTTGTGTTGTCATTACATGTTACATATTAAGTCACCAGTCACCACTAGATGGGGGAAAGACCTCAGTAACCAGAGATTCTTCATCACTGGAAAAACCGTTATTGTCTGGTTAGTTTAATTCAGGACAACAAATTTTGAGTCATACATTAATGAACAGCTATGTGCTCATCTTATACATACATGTGGCTATACACCCATACTTTGTTTTGCTAAAATATGCCCTTAGTCTATAGGTATTGAGCACCATCCCCTCAAGTTGAACGTGAACAGCATCACATCTCTAGTTTGTTTTCTGTAGTTTGTAATATATATTAAAACACCAGTGTACACCTACAGTGCACTGGCACACCACGGTCCCCAATAGGAATGGTCTCCTAGCCTGTTGCTAAGTGATTTTGGGATAGGCTCTGGACTGCTGTGATCCTGATCAGGACAAGCGGTTAAGGATAATGGAACAGGATGGAGGGAATGGTTAGCGGTGGGTGAGCGGTAACGGGCAGTCGCATTGTCAAGCTAGACAGTTCTCTCTATGAAGGTCTTACTCGGTCATCCCCGGTCCATCCCAAGGTCACTACAGGAATCAAGGTTTGTCTGGGCACGCTGAAGGCCAGTCTGCGACCAACTACAGGTGTATTCTCCTCACAACTCTGAGGTTCTCCCTGAACCTCCCCAAGGTCTCACTGAGACTTGGCCCGTCAGTTCTCACAGCTCCTACTCAATATGCGTTTAGCAACTGCTGCACCTGCATTTTGCTATTTTTACTTGGTTGTAATATATTGTGTGTATTTATGTGTGTGGTTGTGTCTGCAGCTGAGCTATTCTCTGTGTTTGTTTGATTTCTGATCTTGACAGGATGCAGACGAGACAGTTGTATTTAATCATGGTGTGCAGGTTAAATGGTGGATAAATGAATGGGCAATTTTGTGTTATGAAATATGCAATACGTACAGTTGCGATGACAGCATGTCTCCCCAATGGCAATAAAAGCAAAAAAAAAAAATTTGGAAATGCCAACGTGTATGACTGCCTTTGGTGCTATAATTGTACAGTGGAAATAAAAAAGTAGCAGTACTGCATACGTAACTGCACTGGGATGCATCTAGACGTACCCACAGATTCATACTCTTAAAGAGACTGCAGTGTATTGCAATGTTCTGTATTTATGCTCATACTGTATGCCACTGTAATAAAAACAGTAACTGAATTTAACGTTATTTTTTAAAAACCTCTCATTTTAACTTTGTAGTCTCTATAAAACAGTCTCCCTGAACCTCTATAAGTCTCTATTCTGTCTGAATAGTCAGGCTTTAAAAACCTGGACTGGGAAGCCCTAAATTGGAATAAGCGCATATGTGTCAATCTGTCTCTAATAGGTTACTGATATATATATATCAGATCACAGTAAAAAAATACAGCATTCAGCTATAAAGATGCACACACAAACACACAAACCCACAGCTTGCTGGAGATGTCGTGTGGGAAGCAGATCTTGGCTGGTCTGCAGACTGCTTTTTTTCGGGTTCTCAGATATCCAATGGCGTAAATGCGACATCTCTCATTGTCAAGGTCTCACGTCGGAGATGGGAGAGAGGAGGGAGGGGGCGAGTACGGCTGCCTGGTAGCACGCAGTGCGTTCATGCCTCAGCTCACGTACGCCTACAGCTGTGAAACCCGTTCTGCGCTCGTGCTCTCCTCTCCCAAACAGAGTCCTGGGAAGCAGAGGGCGAACCCGTGCTTGTTCCACGCGACTTGTCTGAAGACGGCATCCGAGTGGCATGTGGAAAAAGTAGGTCACCTTGTAAGAGGGGTTTAATCCCCCTACTCCACCGACAAGCCCCACAAGCTGCCCCCAAATTCCTAGAACTCTTTGGTAACCGGAGCTACTTACATCGCTGCCCCTGGCCTGGCCTGCTGCTCTCACACACCTGAGCTTCATCCAGTTAGTTGTGTAATGTTATGAAGCTCCGTGGTTGGCTTTTTGACTCCCTATATGTCGCTGTTTGTTCTTTGGGACTCTCTGAGGGCAGCACACATGAGAGGAACTGTTTAAGGAAAGGGCATCCAAGTAAATTCGTTTGGCCAAAACAGACATACTGGTTTGCCATGACTAAATCCTTTTCCAGTAATTGGCAGAAAGATACTGCTATGTTCTGTCCACTGGACTTTTGTTGTATACATGCATAAACTTAGTAACTTTAGCAAGTTAATATTCCCATCCGTGTCTCTGCTTATTCTGCTTCAGGATACATATAATGCTATTTGACAGCAACATCTTCACAGCTTCTTCTTTTGGGCACTTGTCACATTGATTTTAGTGTTGCTATTTTGGAATCAAAGTCCACTGTCTTCCGATAAATATTAATTTCTTTTTTAACAAATATTTTTTTAGCCACACATTTTTTTTCCTATTCTCTGATTTCCAAAGTGGTTCAGAACGGACATGCAAACGTGCAGCAAACTCGATTGACTTATGTTGTGCTTTGTACATTGGAACCTGAGCTATGTTACTTATAGATCCCACAGCCCACAATTTTTAATTTGATGCTGACTGCTCATTAATCCTGGTGAGGAAATAGAACAAACCAAAGATCATTAACAATAAGCAATTTTGTCAAAAGTAGACAGAAATCTGGATACCCAGATCTTTGTGTTAAGTGCTTTTGTTTTTGCTGACTTTTTGTGTGGTTGTGTTCTCAAGTGACTCGACTGTTTTGGCCTCTCTGTGGTGCAGGCTTCTCAGCAGCATACCGATTACCAAGTCGCCTGGTTCTGATCCAAAACTTCCCGCAGGAGACTAGCCAAGGTGACCTTCTGGGCACTACTAATCTCTAGAGTCATTGTGACAAACTGGCCTTAATACCCCCTACCTTCTGACCTGGCCACCCATTGTCTGGGCACAGGATCAAGAGGTCCCTAGGGGTCAAGGGTTGAATTCAGAGGTAGAAACACCAAGTTTCAAACACACATCCCTGTCCAGGCATAGTTAACAAGAGCAGATAGATTGCTCGGAGTAAGGATACAAGAGTCTTATCAGGCTTCCACATTTCACTAAAGAGCATCTTGGCACCTCCCACAAAGCCACCATTCACCCAGCAGTCCCGTCACAAATTGGAGCGGCACCCCTTACAGCTGCTCCAGCCACCATGAAAAACTATCTCTATAAATCAATTGCTTCCCTCCATGAGCTTTCATGCATGGCCAGAACACAGACAATCTTTAGCCCGTGAAGGCCCCCAAAACAGAAAGTCTTTTGTCTTTGTTGGCTAAGTGAAACATGAGTCCTGCAATTCCCCAAAAACTAATTCTACAGCACAATACAGACCCCATATTTCCATTGGTCTTGTGAATAATAATAATAACAGCAATAGATTCATAAATATAGTAAGGTTACCACAAGCCTCTGTATTCATAGTTAATTTAACTATTTCAAACTGTTTTGTCTTCTCCTTTTTTCCCTCTAACTTTTCTCCTCCTTTCATGCAAAACTGAAGCACTTCTGTTCTCCTATTTTATGAATGAGTTTTCCCAACCCTCCAGTAGTGGTTGCTGTTGACTCAGACAGAGATCGGGGCTGAAGGCTGTGGGTCCGACGCCAGGGACCTACATGGTAACCTGCACGTTGCAGTGGCTCTGCTAGCTGCTGGCCAAGAGCCAGTGTCGAACCTGAGGGTATAGCAAAGACACTGACAGACAGGGCTCTCTCACTCAATCCCTTCCACACGTTTTCCACAGTCAGTCCTCGCACACACACTCTCACAGTTTCTACATACTCCGGGATCAAATATTATTTACACAGAGGCCCTGCGGAGAGTTCTTGCTCAGCATTCCGCTGTTCATCTGCACAGCTGAGCTCCCTCCCCCCTCCGAGTCCACAGTTTTCCAGGGCCCGTTCCACTTTCTTTTCAGTCTGTTTTCTTTGCTTTTAAAGAGTTTGAGTTCCTCCCCTGGGCTGCACAGTTTCTAAACTGTTTCATTTGCCTTTGAAACTAAGCTGCCAGGAAGTTAAAGTATTCATGTATACTAGATGGAGCACTTGAGCAACAGCTATAATTAATACAGAGCACAACCCCCCTCTCTGGGGACAGTTGTGGCCACCTCACCGAAGCTGTGATGTCATATCCACTTTGGAAATTATGATTTGTGAGCATAATCTCCTTGCACTGTGGGACCCCTGAGTTTTGCACACATGATCCTTATGTCTAGAATTTCAATTGGTTCCTCTGCGAGGCGGAGGGGAAGTCGTTTTCAGGTTTTTTTTCCACTGAAACACCACACTGGAGTCCGTCTGCGGGAAAAAAAGTCCACGCAGACAGCAAATACTTTACCACTTAACATTTCCAGGAATTATGCCCACCCAAGATCATACTCCACAGTTACACCTGCTCTCCTACTTGCATGGCAGCAAATCCTTTCATTTCTGCTGCATTTACTACTGTAAGAGCGGCTTGTCAATTCAGGGTGGGACAGTTTCTCTTTGCGATGAGAACGGTACTGCAGTCCATGAACACACCGGTTGTGAAGGATGCCCAGTTATCTGCTCTCTGTTTACTGAACAGCGAAAGATGCAAAAGCTGACCGGGCTGAGAGTGACTGAGAAAGGAGACTGGTGGACATATAGCAGACTGGTAGGTAGACTGAGAACAACTGACAGATATGTGGAGAAACCAACGGACACGTGATAAGTGGCAAAGCATGGTGTGGTACCCCAGACATAACAGGAGCTGGTTTAGCTGAGGCATATTGCTGAATGTTTTGGCTTTACAGTTTTAGATTTTCTCAGAGAATCATTTGCATTTGTGCTCGGTACTGTTAACAGAAAGTACATTTTGAGTCCATTCTCATTTGTGCATCTCATGCTTCTTTTTGCAAAAAGTTCATAAATAGGGCAAAATATTTAATGTAACATGTTTGGCATGGGCATAAAAACAGCAGTTTTTTTTTTATTTCTAACCTTCACAGTTTTCACTATTTAACAGTTATTACCTAATGCAGTAGTTATCAGAATTGGCTGTGGAAATCATTTACACTGCGGTGGCTTTACAAACAGCAAATGAGAAACATATGTGAGTCAACCACGTCACACACGTTTCACTTGCAGGAAAACCTCTTAAAGACAAGCACGTAGGCAACTCAGTTGACTATGTAAACGTCACTCGCATGCTATTAAAGTCACATGAATAAACAGCCTCACTCAAAGGACCTTGGGCTCTTAAAGCGCAGGATACATTTACACTCTGACACTTCAGCTCACACAGGCAGAAGTGCTTGTATAACCTTTAATAGGAAAAAACTCTTTCATCTGTCATATGGATTCACGTCATCTGTCATGTACAGGGCTAGCTGCTGTTATATAGCAATGACACAGTAAGGAGCAGAGGGAAGAAATGTAACTTTTTCAGAATTAAGTCATCTATAATAACAATATTATTGTGTGGCTCCTCAGAATATCTCCCCTTGCCCAACTGGGGAATGGCAAATGGACTCTAAATTGTACATATTGCGTTGCCTGCTTTTTTTTACACTTTATTGGCTCACGGTACAGTGTAGGAGAACAAGCTACTTTCCTGATTCCATCTGCTGCTCTATTGGGGGCTAGCAATAAAAAGGAGAGAACCACAGTTGTCACCCATCCAAACAAATTTAAAGGACAGTCTTAAGTTTGTCCTCAATACATTTGTGACCAGTGTGATTCAGGGGAATTCAAACCTGGTTGCCTGTTTGGAAATGTAATCATTAGTTACTGGGGAGCATCAGAATTTGCTATATTTGTCACCTGGGTGACACTTACATTACCAGGTGATGTTTCCTTCCATTGAAAAACAGAAAACCGCTAAGGTGGAGCGAAGATTCTATGACCTGTGTTTTGGAGAATCATGGGCGTTCGGGAGTTACACAGACATCTGAGAATGATTCTTCAATGGGTTGCCCTTTGTATTTGTGTTCAGTAGCTCATGTTTGTATGCCTAAGAGGGGATTTTAGGTCATATGGGAAGGAAACTGGATGCGATTGGGTGGGCAACCATGCGTTTGAGTGGCAGTTTGGGCTTCCAGGAGGCTGGGACACTTGGGCTACAGGTTGGAGCCCAGCCAAGGAGGGACATGGCACTACGTGCAGATCGGCAGCTGAGAGCCTCTGCGCCGGCCACGCAGCCCGACTCCAGCTTAATGTTGCACTTGTTTCCAGAGCACAGTGGCCGCCTTGTTGTTGTTGTGCGCATTGTGCCCTCCACAGTGATCAATCGCTCAAGAAAAGGGCTAAAAGCCTGTCATTGTGGTGTTGCCAGCACGCAGGCCATGGGGAGCAGGGATGGATGGGTGGGGGGGGGGCCGGAACCCGAAACCCAACTCGGTCGACAGGTCTCACTGCTCTGTGCTCTTCTCTTACACTCCCATTGGGTTTCTGGATCAGAAGCCAACCGTCACGCCTGTAAAGTATATGAGTGTTATGCTATCCCACTGGAAATATGTGTGGTGCCGCGACACACCTCACGTACACTGCATTAACATGTTATGGCTTCTCTTTTGTGAACTCTGACAAAACACAGATTCAGTAATTAAAATAATTTGATTTACAGAACAGCCACTTGCATCGTGTCATATCAAAAGCAAAAATCTAATTTTTTCCCTTTCAGAAAAAAAAAACTAAAGCTCATTCAATCGTTCAAAAATTGATAGAACTTGACTATGCTTGACTATGGTAGCTACGATAAAACAGGCATTAAAAAATTTAGCATGAAAATAAACTATAAAGAGTGTTGTCACCAAACTATCAAGTATTAAATTTTGACTTTTTAAAGGGAATTAAAAATACTGCAAGATATAGCTAATGTTCACAACATATACAGCAATATCTCTGTATCTGAATTGTCTATATCAGAATTTTTGCTATAACAGCTCTTAGAAATGAAAACCTAAATATTGTTATCTGAATGGAAACCTTTGCAACAGCAATCTGAAGGTTATCCATAAAAAATGGAAATATGAATAAAAATCAAAATAACAAACATCAAAAAATGAATACCAGACATTCCCATACAGTGTACTGTAATAAAAAATACTGTATGAATTGTAACAAACTGTTTTCTGTTACAAATTTATTGGAATTTCAAAAGGTGGGTGCTGGTGTTTTATCAGCTGTTTCCACTCGTTTCCTTGCAAGTTTTGTGCTTACTTTGTATGAACACATTTCAGTGTCAGTGTATTTACTGTGATTTAAATTGGATAATTCAGCTGGATGATTCAGCCCAGTGGCCTGCAGAGGAGGAGAAAGAGGAAGGATTTTCACTGAACTGAAAAGCCTTGTTCTAAGAAGTTTTAAAGCAAACAAATGCAAAGATCCCACTTACTAGAACTTGATAGTTGTTGTTTGAAACAAAGAGGCAGATGGCGGGTTACTTTGACAACTGTCTTTCCCTTTATTCAACAAGTTATAAGACTGAAGTTGGACTGCGAACCCTGTGCATGTGCTGTCCCTTCTGCCATGTTTAACAAAGTGGCTAACATGAAATGCTCTGTGCTGTACATACTGCACGACGTGCTAGAAACATGCACATTAATGACAAGGTGTTCTAATCATTCAACTGCTGTTTACACTGTGTATCCTGCTGAACTCTTGGGTCAATAGTTATATAGGTGCTTTCTGATGGGCTTGGAGTGCTTTATTTATTTATTTATTTTCCCATTTAAAATAATGGAAAATAGGCAATCAGTATTCAATAAAATTCAGTATGTGACATTTTCAGCGACTAATTAGTTTCAGATATTGAGGGATTAATGCATTTCTTTAATAAAGGGGACTCAAATTCCAAATTAGTGTGACAAAGCAACGTGTGAGCCCACCTGCCGTGTAACTTAGTGGGCCCTGGGGATGAAATAAAGCCATACGGGCAGTTATGAGTAATGGCCATATGCTACAGAAGACTTATGCTGGGAAAGTGACTCAGTGAGGGGCAGAAAAGAGGAGCTGGAGTTTATGAGAAGTGGTGGTAAGGAAGAAAAAGTCCTGGTAGTTGAATGAGCAAAATGGGAACCATTGAGTAAAATTCCAGGCACTGTGGATATTTTTTAACACAGTGCTGTTACACAAAAGTCTAGCAAAATTAATGGGGTATTTCCTACAATACATCATAATTTGTACTACAGGACAGTAAATTTGCACCTGAATGTTTCATGTGTTTAGTGGACTAAAACTGCCCTACGCACCTGTAAAACTGATTTGGCAAAATTTTCTGCTGAGTCGGCTGAATTAATGAACTACTATGCTCCCTACTGGTCTATCGGAGTCTGGAGAGATATCGCAAGGTAAGTTCTGAAACGGGGACAGCTGGTGTTCAGAAGGTGGTGCACAGGCCGCAGACAGCGTCAGACAATAAATTATTTACTTTGTTAGATTGTCAGATTCCAGGTGAAAAACTGGAGCTGCTTTTTACGACGAATGTAGTCTCTCATTACAAGTGAATAGTCCATTAGTACATTAACCTTTGACTGGCATCCCATCAGCTGCAGAGCTTTACTTTCTCCTTGTGTTTCCAAATCAGAAAGTGCTCCTCCATTTCTGATTGCATTTCTTTACACACATTGAGCTACTGATCACATTAAATGTAGATTTTTTTTGTAACGCTACTCCTTGTCCTTTAGACGTCTGTCCTCGGATTTTGGCAGTTAAGTTATCCTGTAACAGTACGGATACTTTAGGGGTTTTTCCACAGATTTTTAGGAATTATTCAGCAGTGCACTTGTTCCAGCAAAAGCCACCGCATGTGTCCTGATCTTGACTCTTGTACAGCGGTGGTAGAAAGTTTGCGAACCCTTTCGCATTTTCAGAATTTTGGCAGGAATTTGACCGAAAATGTTATCAGACATTCCTCTAAGCTATAAAATATATAACCCAATAAAACAAATAACACAGAAAATATTATTCTTCTTCATTCATTTATTGATCAAAATGATCCGACATTAGATGTCTTTGCTGAAAAAAGTATGTGATTAGATTATTATCTAGTTAAGGAGACAGTTAGAGTCAGGAGTGTCAGTCAATGGGTGAGAATGAGGTGTGAGTTTGGGTGGCCCTGTCCTATTAAAAAAACATAAACCTCAGTCTTCGCTACCAAAGTTTGGTCTTCACCACACCATCCAAGCACCACTGTACTTGGACCCCCTCCTACTTGAACTTTATTTTGCTCAGGGTATATATCTCAGGAAAAGAGCAACACTCATGTAAATTCAAACATAACATTTTTATGAAGTGCAAAAAGTACAGCTGTGCTTTTTGAGTTAACTGCCTGAGGAAGTCTGAGAGCTTTATGGTCCCAGTAGAGTGAGCTGTCCATCTGAAAGATGAGGTGGGTCACCCCAGGGGACGGCACAACTGGGCCTCCTTCAGTCAAGGTGTTTCTGGTTATTACTTCCGCTCTTACTCGCACACCGTCCCAGTTTACTGGCCCCCGCTGGGGCCAGTGAGTTTCATGCTGTATGGGTTAAAAGTTGCACTTTTTTGCAGGCGGAAGATTATTTGGCAAAGAAACACAAGAAGATCAAAACGTAAAGTTAAAGTTTCTGTGCAACAAAATGATTTCAAATATTAGCGAGCAGGGTGAAGTGTTGTACTCATAGGGTCCTCAGAAAAATGATTTAATCAATCAGAAATCGAGGAAATAATGGTTCCTTGCACATCACATTAAGCTATGACTTCATGACCTTGAATGCTTGAAATTATATGCTGAAACATTTTGAAAATGCAAAAATTTACATCCATATCACTGTCTACTTTGTGCCACTTCACCTCACCCTGCTCTCTCATGTATAAGCGTGATACCTTTTATTTGTCTTGTAACCTATTTACTTTCTCTGTTGCGTCAATGAATGTTTGTTCACATGTCATATATTTGCTGTATATTGTATACTGCCTGCAAACTGAGTGGAATTTTCCTTTTTCTTTCTTTCCTTTTTCTTTCTTTCTTAAGGACTGCTGTATGACAAACCAGCTCAAGACATTGAATTTATGTTCTTCTTGTTTGTAAGACTTAACATGAGGTAAAATGCACTGCTGAAGATACAGATTGAGATAAAACTAGGATTTTAACAGGAGGCAAGAAAATAATGATGCTGACAATGTGATCAAAGAAACATGTTTTTGACATTTGAGAAAATTTTAAAATTCGGCAGATTTTTTTGCACATTCATCAAATATGACTTCATTTCAAACAGACCAAATAGCATGCAAACGTAATGTAATTATTTTATTACCTTGTAGATTGTTTATTTACAAGTGCGTAACATATAACCACATGCACATTTCCTCCTCTTTTAAAAGAGTTAATACCCTTATAATCTTTACATTAATATCAGCACCTGGTGTCAGTTTACTTTGTCCAACCCATACAAGGAGCATTGTTATCTTGCTTCTTGAAATCTAAACTGTGGACTTTCCAGGGTGTATTAGTATGGCTGCAAAAACATTATCCAGCTCTGTTCTCTGTCTGGGCACTGAAAATATGATTTATACTAATGCACTAGAATAAACCCTTAAAACAAGCAATCACAGAATGATTTATTTATGATTACAGGAAGGTGATAATACTGACTTATGTAGAGCCTTTAACTTTGTCTGAAGGCTATCCCTGTTGGCTTTTTCTTCCATGGATATGCAGAGTGTTTGGAGAAAAGATCAAACAGTTCCATTCTTTTGACCTTCAGAGAACGTTCTCTAAACACTTAATGTGTGTAAACATTAACCAGCAATGCTGTAGATGGCTTAGCTAAATTCTTGCTTTAGATTTTTTTTATCCAAAAAGTGTGCAATGTCTCAGATGCCTGCTTGGCCTCCTCTATGAGAACATTGCAGAACTTAGGCGCGCACATATTTCTGGCGCGTAATTCAGAAACGAATCAAATATTTGTGGAAACACTCGCTGTGCTGCCCTCTATTTAGAGTCCAGCGGTGGTTCTTTCCGTCTGGTATGCATCACCTGCGGCCGACATCTGCGTGATTCTCATTACTGGCGTCAGCTGATTTGTTTTCCATTAAAGACTCTTACAGTGCTGGGGGTAGAAGGAGAGGCATGATCTCCACCGAAACTGTTAATGAAAAGCTCAGATCAGATTACATTTCTTCTATCATCCTGACAGTGCAGTTGGACTGGTGCCTAGTTTGTGCACACCACGGTAGCTGTATACCATCAAAATTTGTCCAAATCCTTTTATTTCGATAGAACAAAAATAACCATTTCAGGACAAATAAGACCTGGCTGCTTTAGTGTTCTAAGGGATCTAGAAAGAGCAAATGAACAACCCTTGCAGACAAATGCAAATGTTCATCAGGAATAGCAACCATGATAATCTTGGTTGGAAATTTCCCATTTACTGCCAGAGAAGTGTTTTTGCCAAAACGAACACCTGTTGTTGCGTCACACTTCGCAGGTAGACTCTGCTCTCATGGTTAGTAATGACATCCTATCCCACTGCTAAGGGAAATGGCAAATGAATGGCATTCATCCAATTACCTGGTTACTGTTGGTGGACTCTGTAAACACTACTTGCCTGTGCTTGGAAACGTGTCTTTTGATTGTCTTTCATGTGCTCACCAAGAGTCAACATTCACTCGATGGCCTTTACTAAACTTTACAAGTTTCTTTATGTTTACGGATTTGTTTGTGTGCTTAAATCCTTCTGGTTTTCCATCCGTTTTATTGTCTGTGGGAATTATTGCTTAGCAAATGAGCAGAATTTTGGAGCAGAACGACCAACGTAGAAATAGCTCTTTCTTGCTCTTTCTTTTTAATGAGTGGTTTTGGAAGGTGAAAAAGACAAACCAGCCCTTTGAATGCATTACTCAGGTACCAATAGTGTTTTGGGACCAAAAACACTCTGAACTCCATCTGCACTCTCTTAGTCCCTTGGCAGTAACTGACCTAAACTACTACTACTACTAATTCTAATGTTAGCCTTGAAGATTCCTTCTCCTTCCTATGCCCACATTTTCACATGGACTGCTGTGGATTTTTTAGAAATGCAACAGAAGACAGTAGTACACCTTTTGCTGCCACTGAAATGTAGTAAAAATTTCTCAAGGTGAAATTCAACATTTCTAAGAAGGTAACCTGTAGGTGGTGGGCTTATGATCTATATATTTACAGAAATTCAAGCAGCTTGCTCATAAATATTTAAGAATTTTTTAGTTTTTATTGATAAATCTATATCACACCTCAGAGAAAAATTGCACAAGTGAACATCTGTGCAGCTATGAATTTATTCAGAAATACAAACTTGAGGCTTCTAAATCTGTTTGTACCATTCATTGTGGAAAGCAATATTTTGGATTCATACCATGTTCATATCTTTGTGTGCTGCTTTGTCGCTGCACATTTGGACCTGAAATGAGCAGCAATTACAGTAACCGGTTTACCACTCCTTCCGTTTTCCGCGCTTTGATAATGTGTAGTTTGCTCTCCCTTTAGGTATGTGAACAGTGCAACATCCCGGCATTCCTACCAACAGGATGGTAAATATGAAATGCACTCTGCTGTGGCTAGTCAGGGGACCCCAAGTGCACTCAAGCTATGTGGCAGATGGTCTTTGTTGTCATTCATTCTGCTTATTAGGCATCAAGTTCACAAGATCCACTTTGATCCATTGCTTCAGGTGCATTACTATGGACAACCTTATCCCACCCATAAAATGGCTGCTTACCTACACTCATAAAATGTGGTGGGAAGCCATGTAGCTGTGACACGGGACATATTTCAAAAGTAGTTTCCTTGGAGCACTTCTTGGCGGGCACAGTTCCAAAAAGGTGGTTATATTACATGAACTGAAGTTTATTACAAAAAATCCCCTGTCCCTGCTGGTCTTGCGGTAAAACTCAAACTGAAAGTTCTGAGAGTGGACCCAGAGCTGCTTTCCTGGATTACCTTCTGATGAATGTTCATTTGTCTAAACTAATCCCCTAGAGCTCCTTCAGCCTTGGATGTTTCCACCTTCATGTTTTTACATGCCACCACTGTTACTTTTGTCTCATTTCCCTTTTCTTGTCCCAGCTCTGCTTCTTTTTGTTGCTGCTTGCAAAACCACCCACGCATCCATCGGTCATCTAAATAGCGCCGTGCACGTACAAAATACTCCGTTTGATGATTTGCACAGTTACTTTAATCGGTTACACCAGTTAGAAGTTGGCTACAGTGGTCAATTTCTGAGTTTGCGATAACGCAAAGTGTCTTCCACGCAGTCCGCTTGTATTTAGTGATAGACATCTAAACTCACTATATAGGACAGGGCTATCGAACTTATTGGCAGGCTGTATGAATAGTTCTCTTCTGGTCTTCTCATGTAATTACTCGAATGGTTCTGCAATTTTAATACTTGACAATTTTTCAAAACAAAAAAGTTCATTTCAAGACCGCAGCTATTCCACTGAATTTTGCAGGAAAGCTGTAGTTGTTCCTCTACTTCTGGGCGACTGCAATTGACACAAATGGAAGAAGGCAGCAATAAAGACCAGCAGATGCATCATCACCTAGAAATTAGTCTTGAAAGAATTTTCATTCCAAGAGGCATTCTGTACAACATGTGCACTGCGGTGCGTTGGGCGCAAACTTTCCCACGCCATTCAACCGAAAACCATATAGCTGTAGCCAATAGTGCCATGATGGGGTAACCTAACCACCGGAGGGCGCTGTATCCTTAGTCTTTTTGGGTCGGGGGTACCGTACTTTGCAAATATAAGCGTCTTGTCATACTACATGAACACAGCATTAGGCAATATGTGACACAACAATAAAAAAGCGTCCGAAATCACAAGTGCGGAAATCCTCAAATTAATTGGAAATCTACAGTACACTCATATTTGCTTTCCTGCATTCAGGTGATTCCCAATATTCCCAGTATTGTCTTGGGTAAACCTTCCCGAATAATGGATGATGATGCAGGTCTCTTTCAAGGACCTGCTTTCACTGTGCCAGCTCAGTCTAATACATATCGATATGTTAAATATGACGAGTAGGCTGTTTCCCTTCGGCTGGCATTAAATGTTCTGTCCTCATACGGTGACCCTTATGTTTCCCTTATCCACCTGTCATGCACTATTGCAAAATATCCGCAGTTCCGCTGCAGTATTGCACTCATCTTTATCTCAGTTTCCTCACATATAAACGAATAGAAGCCTTTCCCATGCAGATCCTCCCTTGCTTGTAAATGTCTACAAAAACCTACTGATGGCAAACGGAAGTCATCATCCAGACCTGTAATGTACAGTGGAATCCAGGTTATGCATTTTCCTAAGATTAGTCAGCGTTTTTTTAAAATAACTGCTGAGTAGATTTGGCCGACTGTGAATGCCGGCATCAACAGCCTGTCATTATGTCTTGACGGAAAAGAAGAAATGACAAGATTCGTGCATTCCCTTTCGGTAATGGAACACCCACACGAATATGCATGTGCAAATATAGACATAACTACATGTCTGTATATTTAGCAAGACTCCATTTCCTTCGTTTCAAACAATGACGGCAAAGTGTCACGGGAAAGCTGCGCTCTAAAGCCAGATGCAAAGAAGGGAGACCAGTGTTCGTCGCGAGCCTCCACTTCGGCTGTGCTGTTCCACCATACCTGTTTAAACAGGTGTGTGTCACCTGCATGCCTGTAGATGGACTCTGCCGGAACAGATTTATGGCTTCCCTTCTGACTTGTCTTCCCCACCTCGTGGAGGGGAACGGACAGGTGATCCCACGTGAAAGTTCCGCCTGTTTACACCAGCGCTTGAGTTTTGCTCTGACGTGCCCGATGTCACTGAGGCCTTGGGGTCTTTCCTGGAAACCTCAGACATGGTTGCAATTTGGCCTTCTGCAGCAGAGGGTATATTAGGTCATTGAACCAGTGTGGGGGTGTTGGGGTATACTGAGGGTCGGTGCCAAATGCAGAGATACTCGTGGGACTCCTCTACATTGTGGAGTCAGTTTAAATCTACACCACAGTCCATAGAGACTCATGAGATACCCCCCCCCCCACCCCTGCTTAAATCTGCATCATGTGAATCTCCCATAATCTCACTGGCCGACACTTAAACCATGGTTTCTGCCGTCTGACTGCGGAGCTTTCCACGAAGAACATCTGAAATATTAAGGCTTCAAGCTTGTGATGAAAAAGCAGTTATGCATGTTTTTTTTTTGTATTCTTCATATTTGCACTACAGCTATTGTATTCATACATCTGTCCACCACTGATAATTCAAGTCGTGCTCATAAGATAATTCCTAACTTCTACATCAGAGACAGAATGAAAAGGAGAGGCATTTTCCGCTGCAGTCTTCATGGTCAGCAGAGAACCACACAACGGAGAGATGTGGAGAAACTGTAGCATTTTCCACATGCTTTGTGAAAAGCTGTGCAGCATTAATCATGTATTAAACACAAAACGAAGTAAAAACTGTCCACACTGAGCCTTTTCCCACAGAGCTGATGGATTTGTTGGATCTGTCCGTGGGCTGTTGCCAAACCGGTGCTCTCCGCTACAGTTAAACCCCAGAATAGGAGAACATGCCCTCAATTACGGTGACCACTCCAAGACGGCGATGCTTTCTCTTGCCTCTAACAGTGAGGGTGTAGCTATCAAGAGGACACGACCAAAATTCAGTGAGCATCTTTTCTGATACACCTGATCTAAAATCTCCGGAGTTGGCTGGAGGTAGACCAGGAGACCAGGAGCAAGGCATGTGACCTTTTGGGATGCTCTCACATGCCTGACCAGGCAGCAGGAGATGTGAAAGAGCTCAGTCAATATCTCTCATCCATGCAAGAGCCAGCAGCAAAAAAACTGGAATGGAAGCAATGAGCCAGCAAAGAGCTATAAGAAAGTGTTTAGAGAAAGTGGTTTGTTTATGACATTTAATTTGGGAAATACAGGTTTTTAATTAAGGTTTAAAAAAGGTTATTTGTTGCTTGAAACAAGCTGTTTTGTTTGCTTTGGTTGCTTTATAGTTACCCACACCATGTCCCTGTCTATCAACCCAAGGCACAACCTATTTGTGCCCATAAATTATTCTTTTGCTTCTAAAACTAGTACATGACACTATGTCTCAACAGGAATCTTGTGGTGGGAAAATTGTTTTGAATAATTCTAAAGTACAATAGCCGAACCTCTTGTAACCTACTATTGTAGTAAAGGAAGGCATTCCAGAATAAACTAAGTTTGAAAACCTGACATATAATTGAAAAAAAAAAAAAACTAGTAAACCAAATAATGCAAAACTCGCAAAGAAGTTCACTTTAGAACGCGAAGTTGAAAATGTTAAAACTAAAATAAATGTAATACATTTAATATGGCCCACATATTCCAAGATGCTCTGGTGAGCTGTCTGCTGTGCCGTATGACGACGATATTGGGTGTGCATGTCGGCTGCAGCCTTTTTTACTACAGTCATACAGTGTCTTCAAAAAAAATACCTGTGTCACTGGTGCGCATTCAGCAAGACATACAAATTCTCTCTTTCTTCTTCGCATCTTGGGTGGCCAACAGTCTTTGACATGACAGACGGAATATGTTTCTACTCCCTTCATACTTTAACTCTCGATTACCTCATTACTTTCAACAGATCACTTTTGTTAAATATTTTGAAGTTTTTTTTTTTTTTTTAAACCATTCCATTGTTTCCCCTGGGAGCAGCAACTAAAAACAGCTCCCGTTTCATTCGGCACATATGACCCTCTAAACATCGATCTCTACTGATTCTTTTCCATCCTGCAGAATTTAGCACTTCTCTCATTTTACACCGCCGAGCCCATGTCTGATCTCATTACTCGGTGCACAGATTAAACAGACACGTCTCTCCGGGATGCATCACTCAGCACCAGTTTAAGGTGTTCAGTTTGACATGAAGGCAACTTCCTTTTAACAACTCATTGCTCCAGTGTAGCTGCCAGAAGTTGCTGGAAATCCATCTGTACTTAATTCACTAAAGGTGAGATTTGGAAACTGCTGAGCAATGCTTTGTGAGAAGGCAGACATCTTCTCACTTCCAACACTCAAGGCGATAGTGTACATTGTGGAGAGTGTGATGTCTGTTTCACTGCTTTACTTATCTCTGTTTGCTACAGAAGTGCCTTAATCTGCACATATTGGAGTCTTATGTCTTTCAGTGTCATTGTCCTGGTCTTACCACCCTACTCACTGGGACACAGAAAATCTCAAGGGGTTTTCCTTCTGCTCTACCACTGGCACCATAAATATGGCCGCCATTCCTGGCCGCCAACTTCAGTGTGGGTAAATAGTCCATAACAACCTTTCAGTTGTGAAATCCAAGAATTATTATTCAAGCTTAGTACTGAACCACCTGATTCAACTTATCATCTTGACTGAACTTAACTGCTTTTCTGAGCAATTATTGGTCTAAGGAGAAGAAGAGATTAAAGATTAGGGAGATGAATGACGGCCAGTTCAAATAAATCAAATGTGACTCCAAAAACTTTAAAATATTTCAAAATCTGTGAAGGTACCGAGTTCACATGTCTTTCAAAGCTCTAGACAGACTTCCTTACTCTGATGCAAATGTTTGGGATAGGAAGGGGATAGGGGGGACTATATATGAGGCTGAAAAAATGTTGTCTTCTCTTCACCCTCCTCCATTAACAAACTTCACTCCACTACAGGTGTAGGCAAGACAGTTTTTAAACAAGCTGGTGCACACAGCTTGCTTATCTCACTGATCAGCTTATCCGTTACCCATTGAGAGCCTTCAGGACAGGGGTCAACAACAAGGGTCTTTGCAAACACTGCCGTATGTTAGCTTTCATTCCAGTGGAGCTCAGCATAACTTGGTCTGTGCAGAGATTTTGGGTGAATGGGAAGCTTTCTTTTCAGAGGCTACGTATTTTGCTGTTGACTGATTGTGGTTAAGGAAAAGAAAAGAAAGCCAAAACAGATGGAGGCTTTTTCATATTTGCTGTAAATAAATCCCTTGGTATCCGAATCTAATTTGTCCCTAAAATATATTGGATACTGAAATTTCAGACACCGAATATCTATTTCCTATTATTTTAAATTGTGGAAAACCAATAAATAAAGCCCTCTCAGCCCATCGGAAAACACGTGTATAACTTCAGCACTGTAAACAGCAGTTACCTAAATAGAAAAGACTTAATGTTGTCATTAATGCGCATGTTTATAGCATGTGGTGCAGTATGTGCAATACAGCACATTTCACGTTAGTCGTTGCGTTACACAATGGAGATGAGAGGGCACCTGTGCCATTTGCAGCCTGACTTCGGTCTTATGATGTTGGATAAAGGGAATAAAGATGTTTGTCAGAATAACCCGCCATCTGCCTGTTTGTTGCACACAACAACTACCATGTAAATAGTGGATTACTACCATAATTAGCAGAATCATTGCATTTCTATGCTTTAAAACTTTTTTTTCTTGTAAAGCAAGCAAAGGCTTTTGGGTTGCATGAAAGTTCTTCCTCCTCCTCCCCCTCTTCCTTTGAGGGTGTTCAGCTGAATTAACCAGTTTAAATCACAGTAAATGTGGTGATGCTGAGCAAACGTGTTCAAACGTGTTCAAACGTGTTCACACAAAGTGAGAACTAGATTACCAAGGAAATGAGTGGAAACAGCCAATAAGATTTCAATTTTTATTACAGATGAAACTTTGTTATAGCAAAAGTTTCTGCTCAGATACTGATATTTAAGTATTAATGTAATTTTTCAACAGATTCAAGAGTCATAGTGAAAGTTTGGATATAGAGAGTTCAGTTGCCTGACAAAATGGTATGTGAAAAAGTAAAATGCAGTTCATTTACTATATTTACAATTTCTTTTCTGTATTTGCTACTTTTCAATCAGCACCAACAGCTCCTGCGGCAGCAGAGAAGATCATGGAGACAGGTCTTTCAGTGTTTCTGAGGGCATTGGTCATAAGCCTACTTAAGGATGGGAATAAAGTATTGCTCTGTTATCTATTATGACTTCTCCAGATTGAGAGAAGCACCCCCACTCACTGTAACGTGTGTTAATGTTTCATCTCATCTTATTGGCTTCCACTGCCAGCTAAACAATCTGTTTTTATTTATACTAGGCTGGCAGGCAATGGTGCCCATTCAAGTAAATATGAATGAGGATGGGAGGGAAAAGCTGTCATGCTGATCAATTCAGATCAGTTGCATAATTTTTGCCACTCGTGGTTGGCAGTAGTTGCCAGGCATCTGTTTACTGTGGCATAAAAGTGTCAGTGAAAGATACAGAAGACCCAGTGTGGAGAAACCAGGGGTTTACAGTAGGGACATGACAGGTGATATAATTGCTATGATGCAAAGGGAAATTCAGTTTCAGCATGTGGTTAGGTTTGCAGAAATATCTACTTTTAGTCTCTTAAATACACGGTTCAAACAGGTTTACCCAGGAGACTTCAGTCAACACTGATGTGAAAATACTACCTTACTCTGTGGAAAAACCATACTGCTGTCTGCTTTTGTCTCTTCTTCACTTACCTCTTTTGAAAGGAAAGAATCCACTTGTAACTTGTAATGCCCATAAAAGGGAAAATACAGATATGTGTCAAATAAATATAAAAACACATACATTTTGTGTATTTGTAACATTTTATCATTTTGTTAAATGTTAGATTATTTTATCAAAAGCAGTGTATGGCTGTATTGGCTAAAAAGTTGGATATTTCTGAACAATTTACAGCAGGTTTTTGCTAGGACTTCATTAGCCTTCAGGTTACAAGCTCATGTCCTTAACAATGGCACCGCCCAGAATATGTCAAATCATTTGGACCAACAAAACCCCCATCCAAAAAAGATAATGTAGAGCTCACTGGGAGCTGTGATTCCACAACACAGAGATTGATGGCAGCTCCTGGGCTGTGGTCCTTTGCTCCAGCACTTTTTGTCTCCATGCCAGGTGAAAAATGTCACTACCATATTAGATTCCCTCAGACATGCATTCTCCTTGCCATCACTGAGGTTGCTGGCTATAAATGGAAGCCCAGGCACTGGCGGGCGCTCCTGCACAACTTTTGCGGGGCATCAGAGCCCTTGGAGAGACAGCCATGCTTGATGCTTGACTGTCTCGTGGTGGGTTGGGGAGGCAGACATGTGTATACGTGCTTGAGAGTTATCAGCGTGACGCTGTCATATCCTGGAAATCTACGTGCTAGACTGCAGTAACATTACACAGCCTGTAAACTCAACCCCCAGCAGTGATGACATGTTTTCTACTCCATTAAAAAAACAAAAATATATCCATTCTTTGTAACAGAGATGAAATAAAACTACCAGTAATCCTTGGATTAAAAAAAAAAAATCATATGTAATTAATATATTATAAGGTACTTCCTAGAGATGGAGAAAATCGCTTGAGCATAACAGCATATTGTGCAGAAAAGCTCAAAAGGGGTTTAAAGAAAATTAATTTCTTTCTACATACTGAGAACACATTTAGGTTTATTCTATTCGTATAACTGAAAAGAAAGCTTATAGCCCATTTACAGGCACAAACTTGTCCATTGCTCAGACAATAATAAATAATAGGCATTAAAGGGGGCTGAGAGTGCTGTCGGAGAGCTGGATGCACCATTGTATGAACAGCTTGGTTGATGCAGTCACTCGGCAAGGCCTCTGGTGCAAGAAAGGCCTGATCCAGGTAAAACCACAATATGACACATAGACGCAGGGACCCTGTAGTGCTAGCAGGGCTGCAGGTGGGATTTAAGACCAAAGACTCAAAACTTGAGCATTGCCTACTGCTGTGTCTGAGAAAAGTACTTGCAGTAAAACTGCTCCCGTAAACAAACCTTGCTGTCTAAATGGGGCTGCTAATACTATAGGCTGCTTTCAGTAAATGCACTGGCTAAGTAACCAATACGGGAGTTCAAACAGGTTTTCCATATATTTCGGACGTCCGAAGCATGGCTTTCTCTTTGAGCGTTGGATTAAAAGTGGTCTGCCAGCATTAAGCGCAGAGGTCATTATTTTGTCACACTCCCACACTCTGGCTAACCACACTGCCTTTCTGTGTTTACTGTGCAGCTATTCAGGCTGACGGACTTGCCAGGACCTCCCAGGATTCTCAGAGTTTTTTCCCCTTTAAAACCAGTGTGTCTGCTGTGCCGTTGCTGCATGTGATCTCCGGTCCAACACGGAACGGAGTTTTATAGTGACGTCCCAGAAGACCTCTTACTGCAACCATTCAAATCAGCTGAATGTTAATAAGACGTTTGTGGGCAAAACTGTGTGCTGGGATCTGTTGCCTGTTCTGCATGTGTGCCCCTTATTCTGCCTACCAGCGAATCAGGAGGACTCTGGGTAATTTTTCTGCCCATTGTTTCCTTCTTTCACAGTATACATCTTTTTTTTATTAAAAGTAGGTTGAACAGCTACACAAACTATAAGCTTAGAAGCAGCACTATAACTTTGCAGCTCCGTTCCTGCGCAGCATTGTGATGATGGCTAGTGAGCCTCCCCGGCATCATCTGGCTTCACTGACCTAGCAGTTTCCCTCCACCTAAGCTGAGATACGGGGGGGTGTGGGTGTGTGTGATCCACACGCCCGAGTGTTTGCTGATGTCGGGTGCTCTGCAGGACGGTGTGCACCTAAAACACTTTCCTGCAAGCCTAGGAGGGCAGGCTCCATTACATCAATACTTGTAACAGAATGATGTTGGGGGTGGGTGGTGGGCGTGTTCAGGGTGAGGCCACCTTTGAAAAGTTCTAGAGCAAGCACAGCCTTGGCACAGCAACGTGCCAAACTAAAATCAAGCTGTCACGTCCTCTGATGGGCCCCACTGGCCAGAGTCTTAGTGTCACCAATCCGGCAGAAAAGATCAGATTCCTGCAGGATCCAGCTGGCTGTTCCCATGAGGGCGAAGCGAGCATCTTGTGACTGCTGCTCTTTACGTCCACTGGCTAAAGAGATACTTGTGGCTATAATAAGACTGCTGCAGCTTAAATTGGTCACAGTAGCCAGCAGCGATCCCATGTCAGAGAGTTCAAAGACCCACATATGCAAAAGGCTCCTATTACACTGCACTGTGATTTGGGGGACGGTCACAGAAGGGTTGAAGGAGAAAATGAGACCAGTTTAATGACTATTATTGTTTTATACAGTAGCTTAACAGTATTTTTCACCACACACACTCCAAAGCTGAGCAAACAACATGCCAGTACAAAGGGTCAACAAGAGCTGCAGAAAAGGCAGTTCAAGCATCTCGCCCTGCATCACTGTGACATCACAAGCCACCAAGACCAGATGTAACCGCAAACCGATGCTCATTAATTGTTAAATAATAGGCTCACATGTTACGCGTGCAAAACCATCCACCTGTAACATGCCAGACATGTACTGTGATAAAACTTTGTTAAAGCGGCCCTTTAAGATGCTATTTTTATTGAAAAAGATGTAAATGTTGGACATCAGGGGTCTAACCCGGCCACAGGACACAGGAAAACTCGACAGTATAGTGTGTAAAGTATTGAAAGAAATATTTGCCACGAATGTTATGAGGTATGACCCACCGTGGGACCATCGGATGGTCAGTTATAGAGATGAAATATTCATGTCAGAAACAGGAGTTGTCCTTTTCAGACATTTAGAACTGGACAGGATGGTACTGCTGTGGCTTTGAGGATAAATTATCTTGCTGTGGATAGTACAGTAGCCCATGTCCATGTCTGCTTTGCATCTTAATTCATTGTTTCATATATTTTTAATCTGGTTAATCACTGTTCAGTTTATTCTGGTTAGAACTGCAGTGGAATTTGTCAGAATTTTTGCCTAACTATAAATATTGTGTGTGTTTGCCCTGAAATCTATTAGCCTCCTATTCAGTGTGTAGTTTCATAGCCGAGAACCCAGTGATTCCAGAATAGGGTCTAGGTCCCACAACCTTAACAGTTAAGGATAACGGACTGATCCATCGATAATAATTCTGTGAAAAATTTGTAACTCTCTCCTTCAGAAGAAAGACCATGTTATTGCCACTCATGCTGCCTTTCATGCCACACCCCATTCCCCAGTATCATATGCAAGGAGTGGAAGCAGGAGGCTGACAAAAAAAAGGCTGTTCAGTGTTGTGCAAAATGTTCATTTGTGTTGTTTGAGCAGTTTATGGACAGGTTAAGTGCTCCTCTTCTATATAGTTAGCAAACAGGTCATTTTTAGTGTTGTAGACTTAAAGTGCATCCTGGCAAAGTCCTCCCCAGGTATACTGCTGTCTGGAGGAGGACAGATATACCCAAATCATAAATGAATCCCATAAATCAACTGTTTGATGATGATGTTTCAAATGACATTCCATTGCACATCAGGGGATAAACTGCAGTGTGAACAAAGACATTTTTGTGCGCTTTAAGCAAAAATAAAACCTGCAGGATTTGCAGTAATACAGATTTATGAGTGATTTGACAGATGGACTTTCAAAAGGAAAAAAATAACCTGATCAGCTTAAAAAAGAAAATGAAATTTTCTTCCTCTCACAAGTTCTCTTAGGCAGCAGTGCAACACTTTTCTTTATTTTGCGTATGGAAAAACTGATTACTTCTCTGTTTACTGACATTTCTAGGAGGCTGACAGCTCTTATAAATAACTGGAAATTGTATCCATGTCCTGAAACAGTTTGGTTATTTTAGGTGAAATGCTTTTACAATATTTTCCCCTGATTTAGGGAAGCTGCTGTAAAGGTGTTGGGAAGGCTTTCCGTTGCACACTTCATGCATCATTTTCATAGACTCCCGGTTCACATCATTGAAACTAAAAGCACAATGTTGGGTTGCTGCAGCGAAAATCTGAGTGCAGAAAAGAGGCAATATTAACGTTGAAATGGAACGCATTCTTGCATCCTTTCCTATTGGGAAAGCTCTTATATGGAGGTGATTCATTACAAACTGTTTTAGCACATTTTGCCCCATTGTCAATGTTCCTGGGGTATCATCATGTGACAGGCATGGTAATGTTACCAGCTTTTAGCTGTAAAAATGCTGTAAATTGATGAAAGGTTACGTCAGGTCCCCCCCTTCAGGACAGCATTACAGTGATGGCCAGCATCAAAGAAAGTATTGTGTTATGCCTTTTCATCCCAATGTCATAATCTATGAAAAAGACACAAGGCAGTTTGCTGAAAAACTGATTATGTCAATTAAATTACCAAATGCCAGATGGAAAAGTCCAGCTCCTCCCTCAGAACACAAGGCAGCATGCAGTTCTGTCAGGACACAGAGCTGTGGGATGGTTGTGTTTCCAGAGCCCACTGTTAATGGGCACGTTTGTCTCCCTCAGTGTCCGAGGATGCTGGCTCTTTCAGCCCTTTGATCACAAAGCAACCCAGTTGTTGTGGTAACACACGGGCTCCAGGATGGAACATCAGAAGGCAGATAGCGGCAGCGCTGCAGACATCACATGCAGAGACAGCACAAAAGATGAGCAAGATAAGTTGCACCTCATCTTTCAGGTGTCCCCTGTGTTCTTCATCTAGAGGTTTTGTTTTAAACAGGTTCCAACGAGTCCGTCCATTTGCTGAAAAAGGGTTCCTTCCCTTTTTGACTTCATTAGGATGCTCAAGTCATCTTGAATGAATGCAGGATGCAAACCAATGAGTCAGAAAGCAGTTTTAAGTACTGAAATCATGTATAAATGTGGAATACAGCCTCTTTGAGTGAAAACAAGAAGGATCCATTGAACCAAAATCTTGGACACAGCAGCCTTTCAACAGACACATTTGAAACCATGCGAGGAAGTGTAAGTGGTCCAGTAAAAAAGATCTGATACTGACCACCTGGTAGCCTGTATTGTGTACATTAGCATACACTGGGGTGCAGCATCAAACCCATAGAGGACACATAGACACAATATGCGTGGGTTTTTCATCCAGCAAAGTGGCTTAAGAGCGATTCCTTTCATGCAAAACTTCTGTCACCTCTCAGTGTCAGAAACTCCACCTAAAGCCACATGACCCTTCTCACTCCAGCAGTGGATGGCTTAGCCTTTACTCATTACCATGGCAGGTCTAGGCACAAGAGGTAAGTCCAGCATTCTTGCTTTCATAATCTCTAGTGTTTAAGCATACTTGTCTCCTTTACATGATCCCCCACAGCAAAACCTTCTAGTGTGGCTCTTCACATAATCTTCTTGTTGTAAAGCATACCTGCATCTTTCCCTCCTTAATCCCCCACAGTTATCCATGTTGGCACCCTTCTTTACACAATCCCCGAAGGTTAAACATCCTTGTAATTGGTGGTTTTCCGGCATCCCAACACTGAGCACTAACACAAGATTTTGTGGAAACTAGACCCATACAAAACACATGCACACCCATCTTATAGGCAGTAAGCCTGCTAGACAAGTACTGGTGACATAAATGCACTGGGAAGTATCAAAGCACGAAAACAAGTCTGAGGCAAGTTAGAAAAATAAGGCCACATATCCTCATCCATACACATTTTGAACATTTTCTATGACAGGGACACTGCCTCTGCATGACTGATACATGCCACTGGAAAGATGGAAATGGAAAAGGCAGCTAGATGGACAAAACTTTGCTTACCTTTAAGTATAACACACGTTCAGTCAAAAATTCAGTGCACAAATACATTTCACCCATTTCTCAAAAAAGTAAAAAGTGCAACATCATGCTCTTCGTAGTTTACCAACATACTAGGAAAAATTTTGTGGGGAAGTGTAATTCCCCAAACTGTGAGTAAGACAAAGTCCTTTGGTAGATCCTGAATAGTGGATCTTCAGCCAAAGACATCTGAATGGCTGGTGGAAATGTTATGAGGAAAACTTTGTTCCGTTTCACTGGAAAATTAACACCCCAGGTATCAAGATTACTGCTAAACAGCAGAGCTTCTAAATTTCCTTTTAAATAAAGTGGAGAAAAAGCTAAATAATCTTTATGATAATGTTTGGCGTTTGGGTTTTTTAAATGACTTTGACACATTCATTTGTCAAAGTCATAATAATTTTGTGTTTCTTCAAAATTTAATGTGTAATTAAAAGTAATACACACATACCCTCGTAAAAAGCTGTAAAAAAGCATTTTGCTAAATATACTTATTAGTTATCATATTTACATGTATTCATTTTAGTCAGTCCTTTTCTCCAAAGCAACATAGAACTAGTATTTAGCTGACACCTTTATCCAAGTTGACTCCAAAATAAAAGATACACGTCAGTAAACTACCTGCATGATGGAATTTATACAGTAGAGCACTGAAACACACACTCACGTATACCTATATAGGTAATTTATAGTCACAGTTGTCACACCCCCCGCTCCGCCTGCTACTCCGCCCGGCTCCATGATCACCGGCACCTGCTGCTTGTTTCCTCATAGAGTATATAAACCTGTGTTCGCCGACAAGCCAGTGCAAAGTGTTGCCTGTGACTTGTTGGAGTGTGCTGAGTGGTTCTGTTACTAGCCTTTCCCATGTTCGACCCTTGCCTTTGTCTGACCACTGGTTTCGTCTCAGCCTTGTTTGCTGTGTTACGCTATTTACTAGTTTTGACCCTTGCCTGTCCTGTGATCACAACTTTGGAACTTCCCTCGACAATAAACAACAATCCGACAACTTGTACCTGCACTCCTCTGCTTCCTGTTGCCGGCGTTACAACAGTGTACTAGAAATACAAGTACTTTTGCACCTCGGTATTCGTACTAGCGCTTTCCAAGTTCCTAATATAAGGAGCAGTATAGTTTAATACCTGGCTCGGTATCCAAGTTAAGTCCTCGCACAGTGAGCACTTATCTGTGTTGTCGGTCTTTGCCTTGTGTGACCCAGGTTCAAATGCAGTATCCACTTGGGTAATTTTTGGTCCAGTTGGTTAACAGTTCCTTGCAGTATGGTAGATACATTTTATTATTTTTTCTATTTCATATTGATTTCATTTCTTCTTTTTTGTATAAATTTGACTATAAAATATTTGCTGTTACCGCTAATAATGAACAAAACATGATAGGTAGTACTAAGTAAAATAAGTAACTGCATATAAAAGCACAAATGACCACATAAACTGTTAGGCAATTGGTGTTTAAAATGTTCTTTATCACACTGAAATAAATATTTTAGAGTGTTAGGATCAGCCATTTAACCATGCATCCATTTTCGGTGATCGCTTATCCTGTTTAGGGTCACAGCAGTCCAGCGCCCATCCTGGAAGCAGAGAGAGCCTGGCTATGATGCGACCCCTGGATGGGGCACCGATGTATTGTAGGTTGACCACTGGCCATTTACAGTGACCAGTTAATCTGAAGCCCACATCTTTGGATAGGTGGAGGAAACCCACAGAGACAACATTCAAGAAAGGGAGAACATTCAAACTCCACGCAGACTGAGCCAGGCTCTAACTCGCGCCCGTCCAGCCCAGGCACTGCGAGGCAATAGGGCTCCTTGCTGATCCACCATGCTGCCCTGTGTTAAGAATTTTCTGGCTAAATTAACTGGGGTTTCTCGGATGAATCCGGAACAAATTACAGTTTTCCTCATAAGAAACAGGTTCCCGGTATCCGAGCCATTTCTGGGAACCAGTTACATTCAAATACCAGTGTATATGTGTAATTTTACAGAAGGAGGGAACCAGAGCACTCAGAGACAGCCCATGCAAACTTCATGCAGTATGAGGGAGGTTTGAACTCATGTCCAAATGCACAACCCAAGGAACCTAAAGTTTCAATGCAGGCCACTGCTGCGCTTCTCCACCACTCCGCCGCACCACCCTTTTTAAGAACTACCTGTCATTTATAGTTAGTAAATCAGCTGATTCAAACGGTGTGACAAGTATGGCTCCCCCTGCAGGTAAACACGGATTCTGTGACTGGAAACTGAACCGATTGAGATCTGCCATGTGATGTAAGCTGGAAGTTACTGCACACGATATGCAAACGAGAAGAAAGAGCTTATTGTTGAGGTGTGGGAAGGACCTTGAAAATGGTTAAAATTTCCTTGTTCTTAACAGCTGATTTTGCATAAGCTGATTTTTAAATGACAGCTATACAAGGAAGGAAATAGCAGTGTAAATTAATAAAGCCTTCATCATAAATTCTGTAAGATGGCACAAAAACAGGCACTGAACAATTTGGACAGAGTATACAGACCACACTTTTACTTAGAAAGGAAAACGATACTCCAGTAAATTGAAAATGTTATATAACACATTCCCTCATTCCAATGTGTCTCTTAGATTTTATAATGGCCTTTAAATTTGAGTTAATATAAATCCATGCCAAGCTGAGAACAGCCTGCGTGAAGATTTAGGGACAGTTAGAAATGTAAAATATAACTAATGATAAACAGTATTATGATTTAGTTTTTTTCTGATCTAACAATACCTAATGTAGACCTCAGGAAAGTAACCAATAAGTAGTTTACCTTGTTAAATCAATGAAGAAAATATAGTTTTTTTAGGAACTGTTTTGTTCCAAGAGCTGTTCCAAATGCTGGGCTGCTTCTGAGTGGTGCACCAATAAAGAGTCAAAGACTTTACCTTCAGGGAAAAAGAAATGTATCTTCGTAACTAGATACATACAAGACAACTGTCTCCCACACCTCTGTCCTGCTGCCAAACCATTTTCAGTGTCATAAATGTTTAGCTTTGTTGGTTTTGTCAAGTCATGATTTTACTCTCTAATCTTGATGACCATGGCTGAAGTGTCCATGAAATAAACATCTTATACAAACACCTGCCAAAACAAGAGTTTGGAAGATTAACGCAAAAACACCGGACCAGATATTTTGTTCTGAAATCTAGAGACAGTAAACTTTTGATTAGAAATGTATAACACAATGGCTGGGTCGGTACAACATTAAAAGCCCACTATACATGGAAGGAAAGAGGGCTAAGGAGGAGGACCCATGATGTGCTGCTCTTCCAGATGTCAAAGTCATCCTGAATCTGCACAGCAATTTGCAAACACCACAAATCATACACTTCTATCACCCACTTTGTATTTACTGACATGTTACATGTCACTTACCTTGTTTTTCCTCTGTCTCAGTATTTATCGCCTAATTGTGATCACAGCTTCTGCACAGGGGGGTCATTGATCCTTATATCACCTGTTATGGCACATGTAACTAACTGACTTGTCTTTAAGTAGCTGGATTTACACCCTTAGAATATTTTACTGTGAACTCATTTGCTAGTATTTGACATGTTATATTAATGTTATACGAATATGTCTGGTATCAATGTTTATTAATATGTCCACACTGTCTGCCGACTCACTGAAGTTAACTGTTTCCTAAGGCAGAGGTGCACATGTTGTCTCATTGGTTCACCTCTTTGTTTATTGGTGATGGGCCACGACAGATAAAAGACTGACATCTGACATCAGGACGTTCCACTCATTTGCTGATGAAAATCACAGCTGAATTTTATTATGATTTGCAGAACGAAAGTCCAGGGGTGTGGGATGTGGCTCTGTCTCCAACAAGGTCCTCTGAAATTTCTCCTTCAACCTTCCCTTCTGCAGTTCTGTGTGTGCGAAAACCAGACCTGTAGTCAGTTCTCAGACCAATACATTCAGTCTCTGCTTCTTGTGTCTAATTTTGCAGAATTACAAGAATACTTTGCATTCAGCTTGTGAACAAAGCTTTTTTATAACCAAATAAATAAATAAATAATGAATTCAAATGTTCCGAATACATCTCCCTAGCACTTTATACGGAGCAAAGTTTATGTAATGCAGTAATAATAAAAGCCCCGAGTTCTCATAGAATCACGGCTCGGTGAATAAGGAAGGTGTTCAACAAAGAAAATGCTGAACAAAATCTGTCTTTTAATGTATACTGCAAGTGACACGCAAGGACAGACAAGTTTTGTCTAGCAGTCAAGTATTGGAAAAGCAAATCTGACTAACCTTTACTCAACTTTTCAACTGCTGTTCATATGTAAGGTCAGATCGTCTTGTTGCCCCTGCTGATACGAGGTTGTTCAAAATACCAGGAAGCTAATGGGACATTATTGATGTGTTTTCCTGCACTGAGCCAGCAGAGAATGAAACAGTGATTTGGTTCAGTGACACGGGTGGATTCAGCAGTGTTTTTTTTAGCCATGACTAAAAGTTACATATAGAGCACTGTAAACATATGAGGATCAATCAATCTGGTATTACACGCATTGTTTTGCTATTTAGAATGTATTGTCAACACTTCCTCTTCCAAAACCGATAAGACGAGGAATCTAGGCAATATTAAAAACAAGGCATAAGGTCAGAGATTTGATTTGTCCCAAGCCGGGTTGCTGGATCAATATGTGAAGAGAGACACATGGACTGAAGCCATTTAAAACCTGATATCAGCTGAATTTAGTCTCCAGAACACAGAATGACACCACAGCCGTCAGCAAAAATTCGTGCAAACCTTGCTGTATCTTCCAACCTTCATTTTATTCACTTATGTGTTTTGAATGTATACATGTCTAGTCTTCCTTTAAATGTACACATTCAGCATTTGTCAGTGTAACTTAAATTATGCACCAGATGTCTTTATTTGATATGGGAAGCCAATTCTTTAGCAAGTTTATGTTAAATTCTGACACCAAGCATAACACCTAGGACCTAAAATCCATTCATGGGTCATTTTTTTTTTGTGTGTCTCAGACCACAGTGGCATTATGACTAGTTTCTGAAGAACATCCCTTAGATATAATACTTCTTCACTTTTCTGGATATTACCTTCAGATAATTATAGTTTATTTTTTCAAGGATAATTATAGCCTGACTGGTCCCAGTAGTGAAGTTTAATCTTGGTGGTCTCTGTCTTTCTGCTGCAGACATTTAGTAATGAATGCAGGGGCTATGATTCTTTGGTAAAAGCAAAGGCTCGATCTGCGGTGTCTTGGTTTCTAATGGCACCTCTGTAAAGGACTCTCTGACTGCTATAAACCTCTGCTGTTCAGATAACAAGAAAGGCCAAACATTTTGTTCCACAGTGGACAGTTTCTAAAAAAGCAGATTGTAGGAATGGCGAAGCCATGAGACATAATTTATTTTCCGTGAATAAACCACTGTAGGGTAACGCGTATCATTTAAGGACACAGCCTTGTGATTTGAAGGATGCTGATTCAAGTGCAAGGAGAGGTTCTGATGTTGTACCCTTGGGTTTGCATTTTAACCTAAATTGCTCCATAAAATACATTTCTGTAAAAAAAAATTGAAATTGTAATTTTTAAAATGACTATTAAGTAAGGAACAAAATGATGCGTGCTGTTCGAGCCCGACTGATGATGACCCGGTGAGCATGTTGTGTGTTTAGTGTGTTGTGCACCATAGTTCTGTGTGGATGTGTAGGTGCAGAATGACAACAAAGCAAACCACGAACCTTGGTTCATTCATGTAGTAAATACCTAAAACCAAACTAGAGACATTCTGCCATTTTAGATCCTGCTACAGGGAACTGCTAAGCAAAGTTGTCCCTGTTCCTTGGGATTATTTCAACTGGGCTGTCATCTTCTGCAAACAGCACGTACCTTCTATTTTTCAAAGACCCTGTGAAAATGTGCAGATATTTTGACTGTCCTCTTTGGGAAACACTGAGCAGGACACTGCTAGAAATACCAAGAAATAGAACGATTAAAAAAAGTGTTTAGAAGTGGCAAGATAGCACAGGTGTCTGTGCTTTTAGCATGGACGAAGTTGCCTCTCAACAAAAAAGCTAAACCAGTTCTAACAGTTCTCGAGTGTAATGAAATATCAGATTTTTGTCATGTTTTAATGTCCACACACACACGGAATGCAACAGAAAATAAGCCAATATCAAATAAAAATTGATATTTTCAAAAATTAATTTTTCAGATTGCTACAATTCTCCCCTCTTGAGAAGGAACGACATAATCATGAAATAAACCCGGGTTAGTTAAAAGCCCTGGGTTCAAGCCGTCGTATAAAGCACATGAACATTTTGTTCAAAATGTCACTGGCAGACTGTGTAACAAACCACAACATTCCAGAGCTGCTTTGTCTGTGTCCTTCTTTAACATTAACCCAAGCAAGCATCTGCCAAAAGCTGGTAGTAAATCTGTGCCTTGCAGCCAGAAAGTTGGCAAAGTCCTTCTGTCACCGCCTCTCTTTTTCTCTCCCGTATCAAACTTAAACATTGCACTTTTGTGTAACCGACAACATTTCTAACAAAGTGGACACGCGTCCACAGATGCCTGATAGTGGGACTTCATGTTGTGTCAATAAGGTTATGATTAGACTGTTTTCACATACCTGGATGAGGTTGTGACTGACCTGACTCGGGTCTGTGTGTAAATATTAAGGAGTTTACTGGTGTCTCCATGGAGGCCTCTACAGTGTATCCAAAGAATGCAAATAGTTATTTGGATGGTGGATAGTGCAGTTCCTAACCAGTATTGTCAGGTGTGGACATTTCCCACCTGGGTCAAATATGGTAGATGAGGAAAAACATCCTGACAGTGTGTATTTTGCCAGACAACGGATGTCCAACTCACACCAGCTCAGATTAGTGAAGACAACCACTTGAGATCATTTTTGCAGCATTAAAACTATGCACTAGCCAGTTCAGGGATTTGTCAATCCATGCAGGAAATGTGTGTTTCTGTGTTGCAGATTCTATGGAAGGAGTTGAGGTGCTGGACTGGTCGTGCCTTTGGGTGGATGGGTCGGTTTGCTTCCATGTAGGCTCAGAGTCCTCTGGAGACCTTACACCTGCCATGGAGTGAGGTTGCTGAGCCCCCCAATTAGGTTTCTGGGTTTATGGAAAACAGTGCAATGTGGGCTAAAGTTTTCTGGTGTTTATATGAATTTTGCACGACTGACAGCTTGACCAGCAGTTTGATGTCATACTTTTTCAGTAAAATTTAATTTTTACAGAAGAAAACCTCAATTGGTTATGAAAAGGAGTCATACCTAATGTTTGTTTACAGTGTAAAAGTAAATCTGTGTCTATTATAATTAAACTAATCTAACATTAGTCTGACCATGTTGAAACTATTTGTCTGGTATCCTTGGGAAACTGAGAATAGGTGGAAATAAAACCTCATGTTTAACAACAATCTTCTTGCATTCTGTACAAAGCGCTTAAGAGCTTTTTATGCGCATAGTAAAAAATATTCTATTTCTTATCAGGGTTAAGACTGAAGAGCTTCTTAAAGGAATCAGGCTGACTTTGCATAGCAAAGCGCTTGATACTCACCATTCTGTCTATAACAGTCTCAGTGCAACAATCCAGCTGGGGGGGGGGGGGTGCACAAACAAGTTGGAGCTTTATCAAACCTGGACGAATGCATACACCAAAACAATATATCAAAACAGTTTTGTTCACATTCACACCTAACATCCATAGCCTTTCTGGCTCTGTCAGTGTGCAATATGTGCCATCAAAGTTGACTTAATTAAATGTCCATAAAACACTTCCACCTGGAAGTTCATACTCTGCTTTTTGTCCTTTTTTTATTCTTTAAGCATTCAGAATTTCAACTAAAATATTAATTGTTATATACTAAAGTTCCTTCTTCTGCCATCAGCAGAAAAAGAGAGACTGTTGGACCCGTTTGACCCTGGTTTGCTCAAACTGTGACCACCTAACACCGTCCACTGGGGTAATCGTGACCTAAATACCATATTTTGTGTATTGAGCATTGAGAAACACGATTTTTAAGCCTAAATCCGAATATGACAGTTGAAGGGAAACTTCCAGCTGGTGCAATATTTCACTGGAGCCAGAAATTCCCAGCAAAAGAGAAAAATGGAAGATGTGTTTTCTCTTATCATTTGCAAAGTGAGATGAAGTTAAAATGTTCACGCAGCAATGTGCCAGGACCAGTTGTGTGGATTTGCTGTCGAGGCCTGGGATTCAGAGGATTCAGAGGCCCAGCAAGCGGGAGAGTGAGACAGAGCGGGAGTCAAAGCTGCAGCGCTGAGAGCAGCTGAAATGAGGCAAGGAGGGAAAATGAGTACCTTTGGGAGACTGGCGCCAAAGTTGTGCTGACCGTCTGTGGACATCTGCTGGTACACTGGCATCAGCTGGTACTGTGTCTCCGCCCAAAAGCTTCCGCTAAGACAATGTGTCTTTGACAGAACTGCTTGGTTTTATTTCCTGCGTCCTGGGCCTGGGAGCAGCTGCTCTTTTGACCAGTAAAGACCAGCAGACCAGCCAGCGGTTGAGTCTCAAGGTGTGAAGAGCTGTCCACCCGGAGCCCTTGCCACATAGATCCACAGTCCTTTAGACTGTGAAGTCTCAGATTTGACATGAGAACAATCCCTATATATGCGCAGAAAATGCCAGAATGAGAACTCAGCTACATGCAACGAATTAGAAGGTGATTAGCAAAGAACTGAACACTTTCAAAAATTTAAGCCTTGTTTCATCTGTCGTATTTACATTTTATGGTTAAAAACTGTGTTTCTCAATGCTGAATGCACAAAATATGATATTTAGGTCATTATTACCCCAGTGGGCAGCTTTAGGTGGTCACAGTTTGAGGACACCAGGGCCAAACTGGTCCAACAGTCACTCTTGTTCTGCCAATGGCAGCAGAGGGAACTTTGAACATCCACAATTTTTTGAGATAACTAAAATATTAATGCTTAAATACTTAAGAATAAAAAGGATAAAAAAACAGAATTGGAAATTTCAGGTGAAATAACTAAATATCATATGAACATGTGGGATGCGCTAAATTGTAGTTACCCTTCATTTTTTCCCAGATTTCAGCACTGGTAAGTTAGACTACATTTTCAGATGATACTTAATAACTGAGTGATAAATTAACGAAATGTTTCAATTCTTTTTGAATCACCCTGTGCAGGTGCTATGAAAATGTCTTTAATGGTCAGTGGGAATGTTCACCATGCCTTAGACCTACCTTAGACCTTAAACCTGTAGCTCGGCACCACGGTCTTGATGTCCCCGTTTTAATCTGGTTTCAATTGTAACCAAATTAACTAAACATTAGTTATCGTGATCTGAAAAGCCTTTGAGACTTTGAGCCAATCAGTTTAGTTTGTTATTGTTTGAATCATCCTATTCATTCGATCAGTGGCTCAGTTGAGCATACATATGACCTCAGTGCAATAAAATAGTGGTTCACTGCAACCAGGGTGGACAACCAGTTCATTGCCACTGTAACTGATCATCATGAAAAGATTCATAGGAGAAGTACTTTAGGTAGGGTGTCGCTCATGTCAATCTCATCAAAAAGCAGAGAGGAGTAAAAACTGAGAAAGAAGCCGTGGCATAATGTTTGAGGCCAAATGAAGCGCAGGGCAGCCTGGGACACCAGTGAGGGAGAGATAAACTTGAACCGCATATCATGTTAGACACTTAGAAGTGGTGCATAATTATTACTCTCAACTCAAGTGGAAATTTGTGGTCATTTGATTATACTGCACATTTGTAATAAAAGCCGACTTCAATGTTAGGAAACGTAATCCCTGATTGTAAGCCAAGCACACACATCGGTGCAAAATACTCCTCTTACACTCAACACCAAAAGTGGGTCTGTGTCCTGTTCCAACACATCGGCTAGCTGGCAATTGAGAAATACTGAGGATAAGCTTGAGAATGTTCCTTGATGAGTGATTCAGGGCTGGCGTGTCAGAACATGTCTTTGGCAGAATTTACCACTACACCTGAGCAGGTTCCACCACACCTCAGCTTGTCTGGAGAGCTTCCTGCGCTACTGGCTGTGAGGGATCATGTGCCTAAGTCTGTGTCAACTGTAAACAAACACAGGCACCTGTAAGCAAACTAGTTGAGGACCAGTCTCATCCGAAGGTTGAAGGGCTGTGTGAACGTGATTTAATCTGAGTCAACCTACTACAAGCCTATGGCTCGATTGTTCCCACGACCAGTCTGACATGTGACAATGCTGCTCATTGTTGCACCTCCTTTGTGTGCCGGCCAAAGCGAGCAGCTGGGACTGTCACCACTCATGGTCACAAGGAAGATCAACGTGGGAATGGCTTATAAAATGGATCACTGTCATTAGAAAATGCTGTTTGTGCATTGTTCCTAACTGTAAAAGCCCATGAAGGTAAGTGGGATATGTATTTTGGTTCTTTGTCAAAAATCGTGAGAAGAGGAGAAAGTGATGTCAATCTGTTGGAGGACTTGCTGACTGGATTGAGGAGTCGACCCCCCACTCTGTTTATACCAGTCAGATAATTATCCAGACCACAAGCCATACAGCACGAGTACCGATGTGTAATAAATGTCCACGAATCTGACCGAATTAAAACCTGAAATACATACATAAGTGCAGTAATCTTAAAATATTACTGTGCCCACCCATTACTACAAAGGTTTCTTTTTATCATTAAAAAAAATCTTTATTTATGAATCAGTGCACTTCAGGTTTTATTCATTGTTCTGGCTGTGCTTCTAGAGGTATTGTCTTCACAGCTTATTCGACATTGTGACAGGTTATTGGACCAACAAACAATACGCCACAGAAAGCGCCGGCAGCAGGAGACATTGCACCTTAGTTAAATCTGCTAAAAGCTTTTTTTTGATCGAGTGACCGACGTCTTCCAAGAACATTAATAACAAAGCCGTGTCAAGGCTGATGCACACTGTGTGGTGTGGAAGACAGGTGTGCCATATAAAACCAACTCACTGACTGCGGCCAAGTGCTGATCTAAGACAGGGTCATACAAGTGCAGAGCCCGTCTCCGAGCACTGCTCATGAGGCTGGTTAGGGTACATCAGCAAGTGTGTCACAGGATTGCCGTGTACTCAGCTGTCTGCTCACAAATTCACACCCAGTGAGCAGTTTTGGAGTGTGTGTGTGGGGGGGGGGGGCAAGTCGAATATTTAACTGCACAGACTGAGCTGGATTCAGTCTCACATCCAGTCACCCCAGCTGTTAGCAGGGATACTTCTTGCCCCACTGCCTGCCATCCATCACTGTGTAGCAGGTAAAGCAGTGGTCAGAGTGGTCAGTGGTCAGAGGTTTTCCCTTCCCCTTGAAAAGACCCGAGTTCAAATTGCTCCTCCTGTGTTACCCTGCAGCAAGATACTTACTCTGAACCGCTCCAATGCAGACGTACCCACCTGCGTGAACAGGTGCACCACTGCAAGTAGCTTAAAATAAATTGCTCCGGAGTAAAGCATCAGCTAAACGCATAAAAGCAAAATGCAAGCGAGTGCTGCGTCAGTCATTAAAGAAACTGAAAATGAAAAACTAAAGAGAAAAACAAAGGAGAGTGGCTGCTCAGCTTACAAGCCCTACTGCAACCAGAAGTTTTGTAACTCCAAAACTACTCTAATTGTTAAGTCAATAAAAGCTGCGTAAGAAGTTTCTCTACTTACTCACAAATTATATTCAATGCAAAGCTCAGATAAAGTTTTAATAAGTAAAAAAAAAACAGTCTGAAACACCTCAACCTTTAATTTTCAGTGACCACTTATCTAATGTAAAGCTGAAGTGGTTTGGAGTTTATTTTGGAAGCACAGGGCATAAGATAAGATACACCCTGGATGGAATGGCAGTGTTACCCATTTCAAAATTTTTTTATTTACATTAAAATTATATTACAATTAAAACTCATTTAAAATTATCGAAAAAAAAGTTGTCATCTCAGCCTCCTATCAGATCTCAGTTGTTGGCCAATTCATCCTGTAAGGACATGCAGCATTTGGCACTTTTTAGTTACTCTGGCTGCTTTCGTTCTGTGCATTTACAAAATTTTGTGTATTGAACATTTGTCGTGAGTGGACCAAATAACTAATTAATAAATAAAATAATAAAGCAATGGCAAACATAGTTAAAGAATTTGAAAAAATTAATCTGAAATGAATATAAAATAGATGCATGTGTTGATGTCTCTCCCTCGACCAGGGAAGGAGACACATGACAAAGAGATCTTGGTAAATACGGGTTGGAATAGATTAGCAGGGACTGGTGCCATGTAGGTACGTGTATGGGAGCACACATCATGGTCTCACCCTCCTTTCATCCCACACACACACACACACACACACACACACACACACACACACACACAGCTCAGACACCTGAGTACCGTGACTGGGGGAATTCTGTGCAATTCTGACTTTGATAAGCAGTCCCCAGCCATCCATCCATCCGTCCATCCATCCATTTTCATTAATCATTTGTTCAGTGCAGGGTTACAGTGGTGTCTATTGCAGATGCAGAGGGTGTGAGGCTAGGTACCTGGAAAGGACGCCAGACAGTAAATCACAGAAAAAGGATCATAATTTCAAAACATGATAATAACGCACAAATCAGTGCATTATTTGGTGCACAGTCTGTTCCCTGTTCTAGAACATGAGGAAGCCTTTGGCACAGAAAACAACTGTTACTGTGAAAGAAAAAAAAACAAAAAAAAAAGAGATTTATTTGGGAGAACATGAAAATCAAGGGTGTGAGAGGGAGAGCTTTTGATATATGCGCCATATGACATTTGGCTAAATCCCAAACAAAAGTCAGAATCACAGCAATGAAAACATGAATGAAAAGAGAAATTCTTTTCCAGTGTGTCAGCAATTCGCAAAGACGTTAGTGGGTGGAATGATACTAAACGTCAGCACTGAGACTCACTAAATTCTCAGCAAGGAAAAAGACACATTTTACTATAAATCACCGAAGAACCGATTCAGTGGGACCTCAAATCTCAACATACATTTTTCACACTTCATGTATTCCATAGGGGGGGCTCATGAATAAATGCTGAGATGCATTACACTGGCATAACCTGGAACTGAGAAGGATTCTAAATTAAAGGTAAATTAAACAAAGTAGAATAAATGGAATTAGGGAGCAGCACTGTAGTGTGAGTATGTGTGGGCTTCCTTTGGGTTATCCTCCCAGAGTCCAAAAACATGTTTCAGGTAAATTAGTGACTCTAAATTGCCCATAGTATGTGAGTATGTGTGTGGCTGCCCATCCAGGGTTTACTCCTCCAAACCATGACCAGGTGTTTGTGGTTCCAGGGTGGGCTGAGAGTCGGGAAAAGGTCAAGCAGTAAACAAAAAATGAGTGACTGAAGATTTTATTAGAATCTAGGCCTCTCAAATAGTGTTTTCTGTCCTATTTACACAGCTTCTACACTAATTTCTATGTCCACTGAGCTGCTCAATAGTTGCACAGAGTAAAAACAGACAGTTGCCATCAAAAACATCCAGAAACAGCAGCATGTAAAACAGCCACATGTACAAAGGTATTTAGCAAGTATGCATAAATAAAATTACACAAGTTTAGTTTAGTGTTATTTACTTAATGGCCACTGAAAAATCTGTTTTTACTGCACTTGGTTTGACTTAGTTAAAACTGACTATAATAAAAGCAAGCAGCAGGTAAAGTAAAGGTTAAGGAACAGGTGGTGAAAAGTGCCAGAAAACAAAGATTACCATAAAACTGCGGAAAGTACCTAACCTGCATAGCTTCCTTACAATAAAAATATCATAAAACAATTACAAAAACACCTCTTCATCATCTTCCGGGGGATGTCACCTTAGAGCAACAGGGAATGTTTGTACTTTGCAGACTGGAAATTTAAACCACAAGGCAACTGCAGTGCATTTATTTGTTTAAATGCAAGAGCAGCGCAGGTCATAGGAAACCTCCCAGAAATAATCGGGCCCTTGACCAAGTCTGAGCAGTCAAAGAACTTCCTTTTATGCACACCTCTTTCCAGTAACTGACAACTTACAACCTAATGACACATCTCTCATGTGCCCTATGACCTGGGATTGAGTGACAGACCCCTAAGGTCCCACTACTGTGTGGCACAGAGGCCTGAACGCTGTCTGATGCGAACGTGTGAAAAAGCAGAGCTGCACTGCAGATAATGCGGTGACACGTGTTTTCACCCCCTCTGGCGAATGTGCTGAATAAGTTATGATGCAAGCTTCTGATCCTACTTTTCGCATACATGAAAAGGATCTCCACCCCCCCCCTCCACTCCAGAAAGTAAAGATATCACTGTGACTCAGAACGTGCTGCTCTCTCTCGACCTGGAAAGGAGGCACGTGACAAGTAGACCTTGGTAAATATAGGTCGGAATAGATTAGTAGGAACTGGTGCCATGTAGGTACGTGTATGAGAGCACACATTATGGTCTCACCCTTCTCTCATCCCACACACACACGTACACACACAAGGCTGAAGCTGCAGCTCAGACACCTGAGTGCTGGGACTGCTGAAAGGTGAGTCAGGTGACCAGCAATGGCAGTTTCCACTCAGTGGTGCTCACCTGATCAAAGTCACGTCTCTCTGGCTAACACACACAAACTGGAAAGGACCTGCTCCTTCAGAAAGCTCCACGTCTTAAAAGACTCTTAAATGACACACCTACCTTTTACTTACCTGTCCACACCCGCTTTGTCACACATCATGCTTATTCAGTCCAAATTGGCTATACCTTTGCTCTGTTAATTCTTAGTTTTATGTAATGAATTTCAACACAAATATTTATATATTTACACACTTTACACAAATAAACAGGATTAGGTACCAAAGGCTAGACTTGTGTCACAACTGGATTTCAAAACCTCTCATATGAAATCTCCTTGCATGTGTCAAAATTCTTCTGAATGCCCAGTTGATCAGGTTAACAATTTAAATATCAGTGTCCCAAAGTCAGCACTCAAACGATCATATTTTTATATGGGGAATGCTGAAAAAGATTTGACGATTTACATTTATTAATTTAGCAGACATTTTCAGGGCCCTTTTTGATGCACAGCACAGTGTAAAAAATGCATTCACCCACAAAGAGGTGTGGAAGGAGACACAGAATGATCAGTCTGACCAATACCAGCTTTTACCAGTGTTTAGAATTTAGTCAAAGAAGAATCAAACTAAGCTAAACTTTCCAATTCTACTGTACTTTTCCTACAATTCACTACACAGGCAAAAGTTAAACACGTCACACCAGTGTGTGGAGGGGAATCAAAATAATGATTTGACCTTTCTGGGCACGAAGGCCCTTTTTATAAGGTATGAAAGTGGAGCAGACCGATGAGCATTAAGTGTCTCTTTCTCTATCCATGGGAAACAGGGATACGAGGATATCGTCCCACTGTACTTCTGGGTGGGAATTTACACAAAAGAGAAACCCAATACTAGCTAGAGAGTAAGTTAGAAATTCAACATACCGACTACAGCAAGCCACTTAATGTAAAAAGTCTAAGGAGATCTGTAGAAATAGATATCCAACCTCCCCCATGGAGTGTAAAAAGGATCATTTGGTTACAATGCATATAAAACAATTCCTTGATGGAAATCATTCTTCCACTATACCCTCCTCAAGCAGCCTCCTGTAAACCTGTCTGATCAGAAACAGAAAGGTGATCAGGACAGATGGTGTGATTCAATTTTATGGTGGTCTTAGAAGGTCGACAGGACAGTAGACCTGAAAGAAATGCATTCTGAGATCCTTCTTGCGTGCTGTAAGGGATTCAGCAGTTCTAAGGGAGAGAAGGACATCAGAACAAGGAATCTATGAGCTTTGGATTTTGGACGTGTTCCAAGTGGGACCACCACACGGCTGTATGTGGAGGAGAGTGGCACTGTTGCTGGCATGTACATGCACCAGTCATGCAGGTTATAAGGTGCTGATCATTTGATTGTCTGTAACCAGAGTCTTGACCTCTGGGGATGGGGATAAAGACAAAGAGGGGAGATACACTGAATGCTGTGACAAGGCCTGCCCAGCTTTTGCTGCAGTGCTGTGGAATTGCTGTCTTGATGGCAGAGGCTGGAATACCAGACGGCTGGAAGTTTGAACAATTCAGGTGGAACATCATCACTACCTGGACCAGGAGCTGCTTTCGCTTCACTTAGAAAAGCTGCTAACCTCACGTAACATGACTAATCATTATGTCTGGAGCATCCTAAGGCTGCGGTCTGTCTCCCGGCTCTCTGTACCACTTACACGGACCGAGTGGGACATAACACACAACTTTTGCATTTCATAATTTTTGCACATAGTTTCATTTCTCTTGACAGGATGAAAACTTGCGGAATGTCATGAGTTGTCATGGGCACAGAAAAAGGGTAACAAAATCCACCCCTCATCTCAAACTGGATGCAGATAAGCCCTGTCTGACTTGGGGTCACCCACTGAGCTAACAAATAATGCAATGTAACTGTTACGACATGGCAGGGTTGCGCTGAGGGAGTAGGTCAGAGTGTAAATGACAAATCATAATCTTTCGTGAGGTATGTCTCCACCGCTGGGGTCCTGCTGAGGAAACATGGGGGGGAGGCTCCCGGAGCCATTTCACCCCACTGCTTTTGCCTCACTGTGATGTTCTGAACTTGTGAATCGCAAACTGCAGTGATGGAACCGGGCAGAAATGACTCTTCTGTCTAAAACCTGCATAGCCCATACTCGGGGGATGATTTCCTCACTTAGGCACACATTGTGGATTGATCAAAAAATACCAACAATTTTGCTCTCCCCTCATAAACAAGTTGTCATTTGCGTTTGAGCAAGGGCTGTCTGTGACTTTCCTGCGCCTTATGAGTGTACATTACGAAAGTAGATCAGAATCAATCATCGTTTTGTTTAAAATAGATACCACAGTGGACTGACATCCGGGATAGGGCCTTCCCTGCCTCACACCCTGCCTTTCCGGTATATTCTCAGGACCACCATGACCCTGCACCGGACAAGCAATTGCTGATAATGAATGAATGGATAGATGTCACAGCTCAATAGTTTCTATTGTGGCTTGAAAGTAAATGGCCCAGGTGTACAAACAATTTTAATGGCAAAATCAGGAAGGGTTGTTACTGAGGTGTCTGATCTGTTTTTAAAGCCTGATAAGCTGTACAAGTACCTGATAAGAGAAAGCACTTTGTGTCTAAGTGACCACCCCCAAAACTGAAAAAGGATCCGCTTGGTTCTCCTGGGCAAATCGCAAACTCGTGCTGTTTTTTTAACTGCCGAGATTTGAAAAAGGCCTTTCATTTATATGCAAAGCTTCGACGTTGAGAGCTTAATTATGTCGTTTCTAGTTTGGTGATGAACTGGTCTGGTGTGGTGGTTTGAACGCTGAATCAGAGCCTGTCATTTTAAATGGCAGAGTGAAAGCTGCAGAGGTCTGCTACCAACCAAATAGTTTAAAGTCCAATGCCTGAAGCCACATTAGTTTACACAGGGGCAGAGGGAGCAGGCCTCCTCAAATTCCTGTTTAATCACAGATTAAATCATTTACAGCATTCTTGTGGTATTTAGCGCCAGAAGGGGCCAAGATTTCCACGAGATTATAATATATTTTATGTTTAGCATAAACCTTGAACGATAATGTGTTTTCACACCGCTGCAACACGTTAAACAGTGTAATCCTGTGTGAAGTAGCAACCTTCAACACTAGGAACTTGCTACAAAACAAACCCTGGAACATCTCTGATGTTTGCACTCCATCTAAGCATAATTTTACTCCGCCGAGACACTTGTGAACATAAAAAGTTGTGACATGGATCTCTGTTACTGCTGAGAGTTATTACCCCTGGGCCTTTTCACTGTGTTGACTTTGTTTATTTATATTAGTCTGGTCATTTTGCACACTTGTTAAGGAGCAAAACATGCTGCAAACTGCCAAAAAGCTGTATGCTGGTTCAAGACCGAGGAACAGCTCTGTAGTTGTGGCCAAAGTAATAAAACCTCCTTCTGTAAAGCACTCAGTTGTATTAAGTGGTGAACAGGGAGATATGTTAACTGCATCAGTTAAAAGCTACAGGAAAGTACACAAATATTGCAGTGTTTATATTTCAGGTGCTCGCTGAGGAATGTAGCCTAAAATAACCTCAAAAAATAGCTTGTGTGGAAAACCAAAACAAGTAAGTCGGATTAAAACTGTGCTCAAAGAGGGATACGACTCAGCTGCCAATGTTCACAGTGCAGTCACCCTGATCACAAGAGAATCAATTATCAGAATGTTCTTTGTACACTTCAGTGGACTTTATAATACATATAAATAACACCTTTCATACTTCACTGGCATTTATAACACCTGCCAAAAGCCCCATATACAATTCTCCGAGTAACATAATAGGCCATTTTCTTTCTGCATTCTCATTGTACAAAGATCACCTCCTAACCTATTTTAATGAGAAGTACTGGGTATATTTCCAGAACAGTCCGTGCTTTTCATTTTGTCATGGTATTTTCCGAGGCAAGTGATTATTTTCACTTGGGTTTAAAATTATATAACATGAGGATCTATCTGAACACAAACATTTTTACAAATATTGTCAGCTAAATTCATTATTTGTATTTGTTAAAGTCTATATTTGAAGTACAATGATCAAAGTTCTCATATAGATCCTTTAAATAATCTATTAAAAATTCAGTAGCACATTTGGTAACTACTAAATAAAAAAGTAATTAAATGATAATCATCATAGATAATTTAAAAAATGACCTTCTATAAGTAAACGTAGTATAATTCTTTGCAGAGGCTCCATTTCAAGCAGCAACAGCACCAGGGATCCACAGGTCTGTTCTGAAAAGACCACAGAACATAGAAAAAACATGATTTTCCTCCCCACTTATTACTGGCCTAATAGTTTCTTGTCCTCATCACGGTACCAGCGCACTGCGGCTCTTTGAAAAATGGAATTTGTGATGTAGAATTAGTACCTGGCGCTTACTATATTGTCATTGTGTTCCACTGAAAATCTAACTAAATGATGTTGGTAAATATGGTGGAATTTATTATAAGCACGAAAAAGGGTGATGAGACGACATGGGGACCCAATGTGGAAAAAAAGCCAAATGTTTCTTCTTGCAATAACCACTCAGTGCTGCAGGTAACACAGGCTTCCACCTTACAACACACTTTTTATTTGCAATTCAGACTACAAGCCAATTGTATGTAAAGATTTGCATACAGAGCTATTAACTCGCACTGGGCACGTATTGTCCTGGGCAACCTTGAATGCAAAAAATTAAAGACGAAAGAAATCAAACAGAACATGCAGATGATTTCACATTCATGAGACTAACTGACATGGTGTCTCAAAGTGCCCGAACAATGTGAGCAGGTGTGAGTTTCATCCCTGCTCAATCTATCTGGACTTCAGTCTCTTGCAGTCCAACATCATGTGGTTCAGGAGAATCGGTGGTTCTGAGTTGCCTGTAGTGCTGTGTGTGTGTGTGTGTGTGTGTGTGTGTGTATGTGTTGCTTTGCTTTAGTGTATAGCTGAATGATTATAGGGTGCTTACAGAAGTGTTTCGCTGTAATTCATGCTGCATAAATATCGCAGGTGAATATTATTAAATGTTATATACCTGCTGTAAAAGGGTGTATTAGTGTATGAGTTAATAAGCACTGTAAGTGACCTAAATGAATAAATGTAAACATCTCACTCCACTCAGTTTACAGGAAGTGCACAAAATCCAAATTCAGTCTTAGAAATGCACAGACAGAGGGGTATTGTGTGAAACTCCTTGTCAGGTTCAATTCTCTTAACTCATAGGTGCGTAACTTGGCGTATGACTGTTATTAGGAACAACTTTTTTATTCGACTGATTTATGTATGATACATTAAAAATAGCTCAGCAGGGAAGGATTACAACAGTTATGAGTGTTTACAATAAATAAAAGGTCATGAGAATTGTCTTGTTAAGCAGTGTAATAATAATAATAATAATATGTGTCCAGAGTAATTTGGGTTTTGGTTTCGAATTTCCCGTTTAGCGGGATTTCTGTGAAAAAACTGAACTGCCTGAACAACCCACTTTTTTTCCCCAATGAAATTAGTAATAATAAGTTCTTTTTTTAAAAGAATTTTCTTTATTAGCAGAACTTCAGTAATAAATTAAACGGGTTGTGTGAATAAGGCCCATATTTTTTGGTCCCCCAAATACTTGAACAGGTGTTATGTCACTGATATGTACACAAGTGTTTTACTATGGTTCATTTTTGTGTGCTGTGCTAATGATCTGAGGAAATATTTAGTAACTTGTGTTATATTTAACACATCAATTAGATCTCAGAGTAGATCTAACAGCATGCAGTGTAAGTGTGAAGTGTGAGTGCATCTATCTTGGATAAATGGGACGAACCAGTGAACGTGAATTAATCCGCAAGTGTCCTGCATCTCCAGGAACCGCTGCTGAAGAGCTGGGAAGACATGGTGGTTGATTTTCTCCTGAAATCTGTTAATCAAATACCTTGTGAAAAAATCAGTTTTTGAGCAAGTGTAGATATTTTTGATCAGCCCTGTTCAGCAATGCTTTCTTCAGTCAGCTGGGGATCCAGTGGGCTGTGACCTCACAGCCTGGGACCTGACTGAAAATGGAGTTGTGCAATAGTTTCTACAAACTGGACCATGAGGCATCGAGTTTTGGCCCCTCAACATTACTTGCAACAGGCCTGGTGGTGCGTCTAGGTCAGCAGGATTAGCCCAGGGGGCATAGAGGGTTGCAGGGAGGTGGAGATCCATGCATGATTTTTCAGATGAGGAACGATGACTGATGAGGTAGGTGGGCATATAATAATAATAATAATAATAATAATAATAATAATTGGAACAATGATTGAANTTTTCAGATGAGGAACGATGACTGATGAGGTAGGTGGGCATATAATAATAATAATAATAATAATAATAATAATAATAATTGGAACAATGATTGAAGGCTGCATTGAGAAATAGAAGGTGGTAGCCAGCAGAACTTTCCCCTTACCTGTGAAGTATGAATTGTCTCTGAGGTCTTTCTGCTTCACTTTAACTTATTACTCTTCTCATGTCTTTACTCTTAATTCATTCAGATGGCTGTATTGTTGCAATTTTACTTTTCTAACAGTATGTATTAGGCCAGTAATATTACTGAAAAAGGTCTGTAAGACTAAACATCTGACCTCAGTCATGCCCTGTATTGGTTTTTTGTGTTTTGTTTGCCTGAAATAACTAAATTATCAGCCAAAGATGGAAACTCTTAAATCAAAATCTGAGTAAGAGGCTGATGTAGCACATGTGACACACAAAAAACCAGACAGTCAGACTTCTTGTGTGATGCAAATTTTCCAATAATAGACTTGGGGATTTAAAAAAAAACAAAACAAAACAAAAAAAAATGCATTTTTAAGTGTCTAGTTGGCGGAACAGGCGAGGGGTACTTCACAGGTAAGGACGGTAGGTGTGTTGCGGAGTGTTGGGATGCGACACAGACTGTGGCTCTGGTTAGAAAGAGGGCAGGGCCAGTCAGTAGAGACCATTCACTTAAATGAGCAAGCTTTAAAGCAAAAAATTCAAATTTTCTTTAATAAAAAACAATATCATTTCAAAATAAATACGTATTACTAACCCTAACAAAAACTTGTTAATATTTAAACTTACTGCTTTTCAGCACCAATAAATATATAATAGTGAAAATATACTAAAATATGGCTGCGTGGTCAGCAACACAAATTTCCTGTTACTTTAACAAACAGAATCCATCACGCAATGGAGATGCAGGTTCTTGTATGTGTGGCTGTGTTCACGGCCGGCAGCGGCACAGGGAGGAGCAGGACTCACACGGCTTTTGCGGTGAATAGCCACTTTCGTGGGAACAGAGGGTGAGCGAGCACAGCAAAAAGCGGCAAAGGGGAGGCTGGGAGAGGAACACGAGTCATGCTGGTTAGAAACACACAGGACGTCCAGGAGGAGGCATGGCCAGAGTCTCGGAAACAGCCACACGTCAACCTTCGCCTGAGCTCTCGCCGTCTCCCAAGGAGCTCGTGGATGCTTTCCCTAAGAAACTAACTTACAGGAATGTTTAAGTGTTTTTTTTTTCTCGTTTTTTAAAATAAAATTCCATTAGACGTTCTGCCCATAAAACAAAGCATGTAAGCGAAAACATTAACAAAGCAAAACAAACAAAAAAAAGGTAACACTGCATATAAATAGATTGTATTAAATAGAGACTGAATACTGGATATTCTAACATTATAAATTAACTGCTGTATACTAAAAAAGGGATATTAAGTGTCTATAGAGAAAGTAACTTTGTTGCATTTTGTACGTGTGAGTGCAACATTCTCTTTGGAAATTAAATTAAGGAGAAACAATAATTTAATAAACAAATGAGCTATGGATTTCTATTGTGGTCAACAGACAGACAGTATGTCATAGACAGTAGTGAATAATGGAATCAAGTTATTATTCTCCGTTTTTTTCCCTATATATCAACAGTTAATATCCCTTTAAAAATTATTTTCACTCCAAGTATTATCATGTATTAATCTGGCTGTTACTAGTCAGTAATCATCTTGGTGGCAATAATAAATATGCCACCTCTACGGTGGAAGTGACGCAGTTGCAACAAACAGTTTAGTCTTCCTTTAAGGCTCCTTTAAGGCTCCTTCTTCTGGAGCTGCCTTATTGTTCCTTTGGACAGCATCTGGTTGGCCACTGCAGCCAGGTTCACTTGTTCTCCTGTGACAGCGTTCATCTTGGTGGCAATGGGCAGTGCTCCATCTTTGTCTTTGAATCATGGTGGATGAGGTTTCCATCAGACCTTGTTTGCGAAGGACTGATCATTTTCCCAATGTCTTTGTTCATGTTGTATCCACAGCAGAGCCTTATCCAGTGAAGTGTCGCACAGAACAAATGATCTTGAAAAAACCACAATTCCATTCACATGCAGGCCGTAAGCCCGCACCCTTGTTCATGTGCTACAGTTATTTTTGTTTTAGCAGCAAGACATTCTAAAGTTATTTTTCTCTCCCTCTGTCACAAATATATATATATATATATATTTATATTAATATTTAAAAATATACAGTGAATGAATTTTTCATTCATTTCTGTGTTCCTCATTCCCCCCAAGGAATGCATCTTCGAAGAAAATGTTCAAAGTGCTGTGCCAAGTGTATTCCTTCATTTGGACATCCATTCCTCCTCCTCTCATCTCCTGGGTTTGTCACATCTAAACAGAAGAGAAACAACAGCTGAAACTTTGGGTGTAATCTGTGTCCCCGATATACAGCTGACCAGAAAAAAGCATGTACACCACATTGCCCAAAACTACTATTACACCAAAAACGTGGAGCTCTACATTTATGTTTCTTATACAGCAACACTGCTGAAGATGTTCACGCAGATGCCTAGAACAGACAGACAGACACAGACACAAACACACAAACACACATACACACACAAAGAGGGAGCAAGCAAGAGACAGTGAGAGAGAGAGAGAGAGAGAGAGAGAGACACTGTAAGGTATAAGGTATTGATATACAATTTATATATCAATGAAAAGGAGAACTGTATCAAAGACAGTCATATGCAACTAAACAATCCATCAGTTATTCTGAAATTATGATGGGTAGCTGACAGATACAAGGCAATACACATATTGTAAAGCTGAAGGAAAACGTTGCTTGATGTATGAGACCACATGCCAAAGACACTTCTTCTGTGATTTATAGCAAGTTTCTATAAATCCATAGTAGGTCCAGGTGGATCTCCTGTCCCTCGCAATTGTCGCAAGAGAGCCAGTATAACTCTCCTACATGTGGACTCTGACTACAAGCAGCACACTGAAAAAAAAGTATTTGACTCCACAAAGGAAAAGAAACAGCACAAGCATCTTATCTTCCACACACATACAGAGTCACAAAGGTTCAGATTTGGAAAGGTTTACAAGCCAGCAAGAAGCATGAGTTTCTCTCAAGAGAAACCTTGAAGTGATGGCAGATGATCAGACACGTTGTTTATTGAAATGATTCATAAACAAACCTGCAAGTTCGTTCGTTTAGCTCAAGCTGTCTGGACTTGCAGTCTAATTCTGTATTTTTGCAGGTGCACTGACAGGTGAGGGGGTCTTGCTTTCTTCTCTTTGCGCAAGGTGCACAGTGGCTGCAAAAAGTCAAGAAGGGAAAGAGAGGTCTAAGCCGGAGTACTCCAGCAGAGAGACGGAGGCACACACACACGCACACACACGCACGCAGAGCCGTTTCAAACTCCCCTGACATCCCACACACACAGGGATGTCAACATCTACTGCAGCTTCACTGTGCCACACAATCCTGGCACCCAGAGCCTGTGGCTATGTGTGTTTTGTGTGCATGTGATAGGTACTTGTGGAGTGTGTGTTAATAGTCTGAACATATAAGGTGTTTGACACTGGGTTAGAAGAAGCCTGCTGAGGTAGAGGGGTGTGAAACTGCAGGAGGCTGTGAGTGATGCTTGAGGACAATGGCAAAAACAAAAAACTGAACACGATCCTGCAGAAACACAAGCGAGTAGTGACGCTGTGGCCCATGAGGAACAAGCAACACCAGCCACCGCTTACGACCGGCCCTCACAGTGGCATGCTAGCCCGGTACTATCCAGTCCCTCTCCACCGCACCCCTGGTCATATCGGTGTGAAGCTCCCCATCCACACTGCTCAACTCACCACAGAGGCAACCAAAGGAGCACATCTTAGCCAGGCTCAGGCAGGCAGACAGACTGCTCACTTTGGGGACAGAATCCTGTCACTAAAATCTTAGCTTTCTTAAACTTGACCTACATATGGATATAATTAAATGAAACTCAGAATGGCTGGTGCTTAAAGATGCAGTATCTTTTACCGAATGGAATCGATACTCACAGATGTATACGTCATTGAGAACAACACAGCATCACAGACATGAACACTAAAAAAGAATCAATGTGCCCCAACTTCATGGTGTAAACTGTGCCAATTGGTGTTCATCTAGTGCCGTGTTTCAGGCTGCACAAGGAGACCACAGACAGCTCGGAACCAACCATCCCTTTTATTGTAGGCTTCAACCACATGACAATCCACTCTCTAGGACACTATTCTGTCTACACAGAATAAGAAACAAACAAAACAATGCTGTGTTTACATAATCTACGAAGGAAAAATAAATAAAATAATCAATCCTAAATCATGTCCAGGCCCCGCTACAAGAGACACCAAATGAAGGGTGCAGAAAGACGGATTTTTACATTCAAAAAATACAAAAATGTGAAGGCACACAAGGTGAGCAGTGCGTCAGTGTGATTCTGACACGGTGGTTAGTAAGGTGGTAGGGAAGCCATGCGCAGAGACACCAATACCTTGACCAACTCCTCTACGCCACATTATTGCTCTAGATTACAGTTATGTGGACACCAAGTGGAAAAAGTCTTAAGCCAGTGAAAGGCATAAATTACAAGGAACAAAGGACCTCCTCCCAGATAAACTTAAAAACCAGGAGCATCACACTCAAGTGCAGGTGCGGCGTAGGCCGTGCACAGCTGACATACGAGACGCGCTTTTTGTCTCTCTTTCTCTGTCTCTGTTTCTTTAGGCCTTTACCCTTGCCCTTCCTGGGTTTTCTGGAAAGAAAAAAGCAAAACAACGCAGAAACAGCTAAATGGAAGGTACTGCATCACAAATGTAATGTATCACAAAAAACACAAATTCAGTAAAAAAAAAATGAGATTTGGAGTTCTTGTCATTTGCAACAGGTGGATTGCAGGACTTGGCCCCAGACTGTCACCTACTGATTTTAACTACAACCTGAGGACGCAAATGTGACACAGACACCACGGTTCTACAGGTTTCTAATGTGTCAGCAGAGACAGAGACGCTTCACTGTTGAGATGGCACATGGGCACTGTGTAAGTGAAACCAGGGCACATATATCACACAGGTGACACACGTTTATAGCATTCTTGGGGCTGCATGGACATCTCACCTCTGTAGCTGAAGTCACTCTTAAACACCTCCGATTTTAGGTGAGATGTGATGCACAGCTTCTCTCAGGACGCTGATGCAATACATGTCATAGGAAGCAACCTGAGACTTCAGTCTAATCGCCTACATCCATGAAGCTCTCTTGAGAAGAGCGTAGTTTAGGAGGAGCAGTGCTGGCTGTGTGTAGGTTAAAGCCAAATAGCTGACAGCTGGTTTTTGGTTCGCTTCCTTGTGCTGACGTGTCCCCTGCATCCCGGAGACAGCATACTTGGCACTGCAACATCCACAGTGGTGACTCACTGTACTCACTCACCAAGCTCCCCTCCCCCATCCCCACCTCCCCGTGGTGCTGCAAACTTATCTGTCTCAGCCTCTGCAAGACAACTATGGTTAACTGCACAACACCTGTTTCTAGAATTAGAGCCCGGAAGCAGCAAAGGCCAAAGGTCAAAGCAGAGCAACTGGATGGAAAAAATTCAAAGGCAGGGGCGGTAAAAGCCAACTTCGGCTGCTGTAACGCGGCTGTGGAATATTTGACCGCCACAACACTGGTAGAAGAAAATATGTTGAATGTCACTGGGGATAACATATCCCGCTTTAATGTTTCACTATAATGTGCCCTGAGACCAAAAACCATAACAAAGACAACCGTGCTCCACACCTGAGAGGCCCAATCTCCCTCAGAGTGGAATGCTGGGATTGTTTCCCAAGATGTGGCTGAAGATACTGCACCTTTAGCAGAAAAGCACATTATGGCATGTGGGTAGTGCAGGGTCTACAGTGGCTCTGTTTTCTTGTACACAGGAATTCTGATAATGTGCACGAGGAGGAATGCGAGTATCGGGTAAACTGATACAGACAGCAGTGTGACAATGCATGTTCAATATACATCTTTGGAAATTTGAGTTGGATACAAGTTTTACTTGGGAAACAATATAAGATATGATTTGGGCAGACTGATTTCAGAACAGAGGCTTTGACCTTCTTCGAACTGAACAAATATTACAGAAGAAAGCTGGTATGGTAATTATTGCAACCGCATATCGGTAATTTCAATGGATGACCTGGAAAGGGTGGGGCTTTTTTTTGCGGAACTGCAGCAGAATTATAGACTTCATTGTTTCTTGGATGCTCTCCATTTGTAAGAGAAAATTTTAGTTAAGAATATCACAGGCTGTTTAATAAATTCAACAACAATAACAATAACAGCCATATACAGCACATCAGGCTCATATACTGCACAGGTCCTGTCTCCTAAAACACCTTTTTCCGTTTATAATTTCCCTTTCGGCAGATCTGTCAGCAGCAGAACTATGTGAACGGAGTAAAATGGAGGAACTGTGAGAATCCATGGAACCCCCACCCTAACTTCCTCCAAAAAAGTCTGGCCATCTTCATGAGAATAAATGTAACCAAATTTGTAGACACTGATTCACACCAGACTATTATTAACATAAATTACTTTTCCTGGAGAAAAATGTAGCTTTTTGGCAAGAAAAGTGAAAGTTGGGCTCTGAAATGAATAAACATGTCTGATTCAAATGTAGGGTGACACAGCTGTGCTGTGGGATAGGAGATCAAGCAAAGTTATGATCCTTGTTCAGTCTGGACTGGGCCTGATCTCCTCATGTTTGCATGGACTTGTTATGGATGCTCCAATTTCCCCTTACGGTAGAAATATGTATGTTTCAGGTGAGCTGGTGACTCTAAACTGTCTGCAGTGGTTGTGTGAGTGAATGTATGGCTGAGAGTGGCTGTGTGCTGCTCTATTGTGAAAGTCGGGCACCTGCCTGGGATGCACCCTTTGCTTCAAGAACAGGCTAATGAATAAATGAATGATTCGGCTGTGATTTAAACTATAGACCTAATAAGGTTATTTTAACAAATCTCCCCCTAAATGGGACAAATGGAAGGCACCACAGACAGACAGTCAAGGACACCAAATTAGTAAGAGTACAATATCTCTACTTACTTTTCTTTTTTTTCCACTACTTCTTTCTTTGTTCTGAAAATATTACAACAAAGAAGCAGCTTTTATCATACAGTATACCATGTGTTCATCTGAAAAAATATAACAGAGGATTGATGATCTTTTAGTTTCAACTGTTTAGCTCACACAAATGTTATTTTATTCTTATGATGGCTTAATGCAAGTCAAAGTGGTGGTCTATCTCTGCAAAATTAACCACATTTTGGTAAGTGAAATTCTCACCTGCAATCACAACTTCTATGTTCTATAAAACTCAACTGGAAAAAGCTCTGTTGAACTTTAGGTCTGAATCTCAGTACCTGTTGAGACATAAGAGTAATATGTGTTAGTTTGTGAAACACTGAAACATACTGTACACTGCCTAGCACATACATTTACAGTTTCCATTGAATCAGGTCCAGATGCTGCACATCTGCAGTACTACATTTACAGTGTCCATTGAATCAGGTCCAGATGTTGCACATCTGCAGCACTACAGTTACAATTTCCATTGGATCAGGTCCAGATGCTGCACATCTGCAGTACTACATTTACAGTTTCCATTCAATCAGGTCCAGCTTTTTTTCACAAATAGCTTTGACAAATACATGACGGGCAGAAATGACACACGTAGAATACAAATCATACCTCAAATGTCTGAGTTTCCTGAAAGAGAGAAAGGAGGGTAGAAGTTGGAAGACAAAAGGAGTGAGTTTTGGGCAGAACTCACCTCCAAAGTGGTGTTATACGTCTCAGTGGGGACGCACTCCACCATTTCATCGCTGCAGCAGCCACCACAGCGCATGAGAACAACGCAGGATGGGATGAAAATGTACTCAGTCTCTTCGGAGTACTCCTGCAAGATGTCCACAAGTGTCTCTCGTGGCTTGCATTGGGCACTTTTGTACACATTTTCGAAGGAAATCACTGTTGGGAAGAACATGGAAGGGATCAAGCCATTACTGCCAAGTGCATTCACTGCATTAAACTATATGTGTTCAGTTTGTGCTGTGTCACAGTTGAATTAAACGAAGTAAATTGTATTCTTCCACCAAGGTACTGAAGGTGTTTAAACCTAATAACAGGATGATGACAACAACCATGTTGTACACCCCTTCTTCTCATCCTGCTTTGAATTGCTTTATTTCCTTTACTTTCAATCTTGCTCATTCCATGTTGAACACAAATCATTTTTAAGACAAATCACTTCCCACTGCTACTTCTCCACCCGACTTCCACCTACAAGGCTACATCCCAACCTCACCCCCCCCCCCCCCCCCCCCCCCCCCCCCCCCCCCCCCCCCCTTTTTTTTTTTT
>UFQX01000482.1:21917-92115 GCA_900497675.1 Arapaima gigas | reverse complement strand
CCCCCCCCCCCCCCCCCCCCACGGACAAATATATGGGTTCTGCCCTTGTCAGTGTAAAGGTAGAGGCATTCCATTTGCTGTAAAAGATAACAAATTCCAGTGCAGGTGATAAACAATAGTTCTTATCTGCAAGCTAAAAGTTTTGTAGTGCTAATGAAAAAATGTTTTATTTTCTGCAAGTCGAACAAGGCAAGCTCTGTACCCAGCAAACACTTCTTCTACAGCCTGAACCTGCTCTTGACCATTCCAGCTACCCTCTTAATGAATTTGCATACTGTACATAAAAGACCAAATGAATCATCCCACGTGCTTGTGTTTCGCAAATAAGTTTTGCGTGTCCTTTATTCTCGGCTAACTAGGAACAAATTTAAGGGGTTGGGTAAAGTTCCAATAATGAGAACATTGAGTACCATTTTTTTGGCAATGAACAATCTTCTTGTTCACACCAGTCAGGCCAGTACAGTTACTGGGATAAGTGAGTTTCAGTGACTAGCAACCAGCACTTCACTTCCAGGTCCACCTGATAACCAGCAGAAATGTGCATCAGTTTGACTGTGATTCTGTCACCTTTTATTTATTCAGCTATCTGTGGTAAAAAACAGATGTGCAACACCTTCATTAACAGTAAATGTCCACTTTTCCTTTCAAACTGTCAATTCCATCTTCACACGCCACTGAACTAAAAATTTTAACTGTGCCTATTGCTAATCTCTGCTAACCACTACCTAATCCTGACACTTTTCTCAGATAATCTATGTAGCCAAGGCTACTCAAAAACATCTACTCACACTATTTCTTAAGGAAATATCAAAAATGTAAACATGTGATCAAAATATACCACATTCTCCTCCTATGTGGTGAGGAGTGTTTACAGAGATATTAACTGCATTGCACTGAAATCAGGATACAAAATCCCACTGGTCAAGGGTCAGTCAAAATATTTTTGCTATTTAGGGGTTCATCTCTTTTTATGATGCCTAAAATGGGGCTGAAAGGTGGCCTAGAGGTGAGGACTGCAGCTTTGAATTCCCACTCTGGTTGCAGTTTTAGCCTGAATGACCAGAGTAGGAAAACCATACTGTATAAATGCATAAATCTTTGTAACGTGGATTATACAACACTCTAAATCCCCTCGGGTAAAAGGCATCCGCTAAATAAATGTATTTTACACTTTTTCTCAGGCGAATAGAGACCTGTTTCGTTTTTGTCCACCAGGGGGCACGTTACGTTATTCGGGTAACTGCGCAGAAATGTCACTGGCACGTGAGAAACGTATTACGTATAATTTTTCTTGAACTTACCGTCTCTTTTGCTTCCTTCCGTAGGTACATGAGCACTCTATGGATGACAAAAAAAAAGACACAGACACAATTATTCAGCCAGTTTCATTTCTTCTCCTACCAGTGTGCAGTATACGCATAAATTCATAATTGTATAAAAACTGTGTTTTATTGAACGCATTACATAAATCGCGGCACTTCATTTATTTATGTGGTGACTTCTGGGAGCGGTTGACACTGAAGAAATACGGGACATTCCTCCTGTAAGTCGTCGTGCAAGACTGATTTTTAAAAAGTTTTGGTCTGTTACATTTGAGATAAATGCACGTGGAGCTTCTGTTTCAAACAGGACAGTTTCAAACTCCAGGGCCGCAGATTCGTTAAAGTGCGGCGGAAATGTCAGCAGATCTACCGCCTGATCCCTCCGCACGCGCTTCCCCGCCTACAGCCCTAAAACAGCCGCTCCAGATCGCGGCGCGTCGCGCCGTTCCGTCACGCAAACGGCCCCGGAGATTGCGTGAGAAACACGTCAAACCCCGCGCGAAACTAGCCTCGCTCAAGCGCCTGTGCTCCAGGCGGGGGGGGATTCATCTCTGAATACCCGAATAAACCTGACGACTGAACGAAAAGATGAAGCGGGCGATCAGAGCCGCGTCAGCCACACGCGCCGGGGGCTTTTTTAACGCATCTTCATATTTATTACATGTATAATTGTACAGTTGTGTAAGTCTTTTAGCTCCACTATAAATTGTGCCCATTGCGGCGAAGATGTTGCACATTCGTTATTATTGTCTAAGTTTAAAATGTGCATCTTTTTCCACTTTTTTAGACAGCTCGGATTTATAACTTAGCTTTCCGGTTCACCCAAACTCTACTGTATAATCTCAACGTCCGTGAAGATATTCCTGTTTTAAAAACCTTATGACAAATTACATAGTGTTTAACAATGAAACACCAGGGTCTCGAGCTTTTTTAAAATCACCTTAAACATAAGAAAGTCGCACCCGTATCGGTTTAAACAAAACAAAACAATTAATATCACAACTGTTTTGTATCGGCTGCCCGGATCAAAGGTGATGTTAAAAACCGCATTTTAAAACTGAACTTGGGAGGTTGGAAGTTGAGTCACTCAGAACCCAACACCGTACAGGGGAACTACAGGAGGTGACACGACAGTGACCCGGCACAAGACAACACAGCACCTAAAATAACCCAATAAACCCAAAAGTATATCGCTATATATCACTTTGCATAAATTACATTTTATAGAGGGAAGGCCTAAGAGAGCGCACAGCAAATCATGAGTGTAACCATGAGACGCCCTACGGCCCACAATGTCAAGGTTGTGATCGAGCAGCAGTGATTCTTAACCACCGCCAAAAAGATCTCAAATCTGCACTCGCGCCTTGGGGTGGGAGGAGGTGGAGGGGGGGGGTGACCTCGCGCCGCGGGGACAAGGACGATCTGCTTATTGGTGACATGCGGACCGTATCGCTGGACAATATTTCTCTATTTTAATTATCGGACCCCCCCCCCCCGCAACCTTCCGTTTGTCCTTACCTTAACAGCCGACAAATAGAGCAGCGTCGCGAGAAACAACTGCAAGAAACTGACAGCAAAGTTCATGATTGTAATTCCGAATGCAAATGTCGAGTCAAAATCCAAAGTGGCGCGAGGCGAACCTCTTCAAAGTCATTGGTGAAAATCAATTACAGCAATAAAAACAGCAAAACGGCGTCAAGAAGGTTTCAAAGAGCTACAGTAGTAATAATCCTACGAGGGTCCGTGGCTGGGGTGGGGGGGGGGGTCGGACACCTGGCATACACCCCCCTGGTTGCCAACAGTACCGCCGCAAAAAGGAGAATCCAGACGGCGGGTTTATTCTGTGTCGAACTCTTATTGCTCTTCAGGGGAACTGCAGTCCGCGTCTAACGGCAGGAATCCCATCTCTGACTTCTCACCCTTCTGGTGGGCGACCATCGGGTAAAACAAGCATGTAAAAAACAAACAAAACACCTTTCAGACTCCCGAATGCAGCTCAGCACTGTGCACCGGTGGCCTCAGACACGGAGCGCAGAACTGACCACATTTAAAAAGCGCGAACGCGGTCGATCACTGTTTGTTCACGTGAGCAGCCAGTCAGATGACTTGAGCAACGAGGTGGATCCTCAAGATCGGCCCGCGCCCTTTCGCATCTCATTGATTTCTCGGCGTTTCTTTATGAAGACAAAAATATAGAAAGAAAAAGCGCGGTGGAGATCCTCATGAAGAAGAACATGGAGTGAGTTTTCTCTCCCTTCGACCCGTGTCGCCTTCGTAGAGCTCGGCCCGGTGCGACTTGAAGGATGAGCTAAAAAGGCATGCTATTGGCCTGCACGCGGGGGGCGGGGCTTCTTACGTGTGAGCACGAGCCGTGCGGGCGAAAAGGCAGAGCAAATGTTTTGTGAAAATCAGAAAAAACGCCAAATCACCCCCCCCCGTGACGGTCGTCCGATATTACTAATATATTTTTTAATCGATTTTTCCTGAAACAGTCTTGAACCTGGACTTTCATATCCGATATATAAAATGAAAAGATACGGAAGTATATAATAAAATATCTGAAGTAAAAGTACATTCTAGTAACACAAAAATACAAGTATAATAACGTGCATTGCTTTCATATAATTGTCCATTAATAAATAAAGTACGTCGCACGAAGTTGGCAGGGAGCCAGAATTTAAGTGCTTTTTTTTCTCATTCTTTCTAAAATAAAGTATAACTGAATGACACCTGAATCCACCCGGTTAGCGCACTCTTTCTGACCGATTTCATGTCTGACGATTGCGGACTGTCTAAAATACCTTACTTTTTCCACACGGTGCTGCTTCGTTATGTAACTTGACGCATGTACTTTATTCCTGAGGGTCCCGTCCTTGCCGGGGTGTCATGGACAACTGTGGACAACCAGCCTCTGAAGTCTTCAGACAGACAACTGTCACCAAGTGTTTGTTGTTATTATTATTATTATTATTATTATTATTATTATGGGGGCTGTCACACCACACTTCTATACCCAAGCCCTCCTACCCTGTTTTTAACACTGTCTGCTGCTGTCATGAGAACATCTCTTCCGTGTCCAGTTATAGAAGCTGCTTGACCTCCTAATGGTTCCCTTCACCTCCCTGCTAAACTGGTCAGATTCTGGTCTTGAAAACACAATATTTTGTCATTTTCTATGTACGGTATATATATACTGTTTACATGCTTTGGTTACGGAGGTTATGCTCTGGTACAAATCCCTTCACTCAGGCATGATATGTTCACAGCAAAGGGATCCCATTCTGAGCTGAAGGATCCCCAGATGTTAGTTTTACAGATGTTGCACCAGTCGTAACCCCTACTGTTAGAGATCTGCTGCTTGTCTTAAAGTGTTTTCTATATGGATAAAATGTTCCCCTGGTAGACGCCACTGTGCCCCCTGGTTTGAATGCAAGGAACACCAGCGTAAAAGAAGTAACATCCCAAATGCTGATGTTAGTTTTACTCCCATTCGGGTGCCGCTGGCCCCCAGTGATTCCCTGCAGAGGGACTGCGAATGCAGCCAGTAAACAGCAAATGGGCCAGAACCATTCGAACAGAACCAGGTTAATGAATGGTGAGAAAAAGGATGCTTCACATTATAAAGGTTTAAAGGTGTCTCGTGGACGCATTTCCCTTGATAAACATCAGGGGGCGCCACAGAGACACGGGTCCTTATTAAAAAAAACCACATTCGATGTTTTAGCTTTATTTCACGAACCTATGTTTTCATTTATGGGCCCATTTCAGTTTTCATGCCGATAATTGAAAAAAGTTTATTTTAATAAAGCAGCATAACATGTTTCACATATCAGTGCAAAATGCTTTAAGGCTGAAGGACCCTTGGGTATTTGCCCAAAAAATTGTTCCAGTAAAAATGATCCAGTTATACACATGTTTAAATCACTGTAAGTAGCTTAACATTGTAAGTCATTTTAGGACAAATGTGTCAGCTAAATGAATATGTGTAAATGTGAATGAAAGTAAAATGTTCCATATGCAAGCTTTTTGTTTTTGTTGAGTAAGAACCACTTCTGCTGACCTGATCTTAACATTTTTGCGTAATGTTGTTAGACATTTCAATTGGTGTTTGGATAGCAGGCACGTAGCACACTGCATGCAGTCCCCACTCAGTTTGAGTAGGACCCCCCCCCATGTTCTGTCAAGCACTATATAAAACTCCCCTCAAAATCTCCATCTCTATTGCCCTTGTTCATCATTTCTTGCACCATTAACCTCTTTTTCCTTACAGCACCCACTCCTTTATGTGAATTACACTCCCTTACTTCCTTTAATCAAGAACACAAAAACTATATTTTAAAATAATGACTGAAGTAATCATTTAAAGAGATGTCTAATGCTTGGATTTCTATACTCCTTGATTGTTCAGTTTTTGGTTCGAAGGATTAAATATATGGTATCCAAATGTATTTTTAGCCTATCATGTTGAGTATTTTAGATTGGTTTAGAAAGAACTAGAGTTCCCAGGCACTGGCCAGCTCAGAAAGTGGAAAGGTAAATAGTAATAACACATTATATATCACCAAACTATATTGCCCATTAAAGTGGCCCATTTAATAAATAAGTATTGCTAGTGAACAAGCAGATGCTATGGAGACACGCTGGCCATAGTCAAGCGGAAAGGAAAAAAGGAGAAAAATAATAACAAAATATACATTACCAAACTTTATTACCTTTACATTAGCAATGTTTCCAGTATTGTGCATGTGATGTACAATTTCTTCCATCCTTGCTGCTAGTTTGAGTCTTTCTGTCCAGCAAACACCCCTCCCATTAACCCCTCTTTGTTCTTTTTGTGAAGTGGATCATTTGTGTTGTGTGTTGTGTGTTTGCATAAAAACCTGATTTAGCGCGAGAGGTACCTGTGTTCCAAATTTCAAGTTTGTGGCTTGGAAAACAAAGCCTTGTAAAAAGAACGAACGAACAAACAAACAAACAAAAAAACAAAAAGACAAACCAAAGTTGAGCTTTAAGCAAATAGAGATTTGATGTTTTTATAGCTCTGCTACCAATTCATTTGAATGAAATGTCTTTGGACTTATGGAGCATCTAATCTGTTCTTGCTGACAGACTGTGGAGACAGATGTCTGTATTGCATCTTATTCTTTCCTACTGTATTGTCTCTCTGTAATTTTATAGATTGTTCTAAATCAGTCTTTGTTGAGAAGTTGATTAAATAATATCTCCAGTTCCTTCATTCCTCACACCATTCACTCTCTCTGTCTGGTACACAACTTCCCCACAGGAATACAGAGATTTTTCTGCAAAGTGAGAGGGTTGTGCAAGCTTGGTAAATCTATAGTGTGCACGTATATACTGTGGAACAAGGGGCAAGCTTGACAGCACCCTGCTTACTGCTGCCGCCATAGGATTGTACTAAGTGTGATGTCAGTGGTTGTGTAATTGCAGAGGAAAGAAATGACACACTGAGTCATCAAGTTTAGACACAGTCGTTGGTTCTTCAAGCAGCCAGTTTTTGCTGAAAATGTACCATCCACACTCATCTTGCTTGTTTCCTCATCCTTTGATGATTCACCCCACAACCTTCCTGGTTCTACCTCTGCTGTTTTGACCCTGGTCTTCAATCCCCTTCCCATGGCTCCTTGGTGTAGCTTGTGACCTTCGCACCTTTTTGTGAAAATGTTTGGTCTGGGGTTCCTGACCCAAAGAATCCAGGCAGTGGCCTGGGAAACCCATCCTTACATGACAGGAGAAAAAGGAGCCAGATTAACGGACAAGTAGGCGATGTGTAGGCTAAAAAAATGGGCTTGGCAAAGGGTCCCTGTGGTGATGATGTAACCTAAGTAGGAGATGAAGAGTGACTCTAGGCTTTGCAGGAAGACACTCCTTTGTCTGGAAAGTAGAATTAATTGAAGAATAACAAGCAAGTGAATTGGTGGCATAAAGCTGCTTGTGTTTCTGCTGAATCAGTGAACTTCAGTGTTCGGGGAGGGTGACTAGCACTGCTTTCATGTCTGCACATTTCCCTTTCTTCCATGGCTGCAGAAGCGACTGTGACTGGACTGCAATCTCCAGTCCAAGGTTAAGTGCACCTCACCAGGATTGAGATGTCTCACTGTGGGTGCAAAATAACAGAACAAATAGCTTCCAGGTTATACCCTTCCCCTCTCCAATGCAAGACTCACCATCTCCTTTTCACTATGGTTCTTATAACTAAAATCTTAGCATTTGCATCTACATATGACTGTAAAATCTACTTATCCTTCATTATGTACGTCCTTGTAATGTATCCATTTTGTAAAACCAAAATTATAAGAAGCATTTCTGAGGGTTTTTTCAAAGAAAGTCAGTGCTCTCTGATCATCAGGGACAAACAGTAGAAATAATAATTTGCAACTCTGTTTGCGAAAGTACATGGTTGTTTCGCTGAGGAAGCATAATGAGGCAAACAACCTGCATGATACCGTGTTTGTTTGGGTGTCTGCAGCGACCTTCAGGCCTGCACACTGTCTGGATGGCATGTATTCCTCTGGCAGACTCTCCTCAAAACCTCCTACTGCTTTCTTCTTACCCTGAAGGTCACCATCTGCAGGAGACGGAACTAAGACCTACATTTTAGCCTGAGAAGGATCAATGCCTGGTTGGACACATCTCTCACATGAAGTAAACTGTTGTAATGTCTGATGCATGATGATTTTTCACCCACATTCCCCATACATAAACAATTTTTTTTCTTTCCTCAAACTGATGCCAAATATCTCAAATGAAGGTAGCAAGGGATGAAAAGATGTCAGAAATCTCTTGCATAGTAATCCTTTGGATAGAGCTTAGGGTCCTTTTCCAATAGAGGATATAAAAAAAGGAAAATTGACTAAAGAGCAAAAAAGGAACAGAGAAGATCTAATTTGAACTAACAATTTGTGTGTAAACACCAAAATGACAGAAGGCCAGGATTTTAAACACTCAGTCACCTGGGGTCAATCCTGATGGGTGGTCTGTTTGACTTGTTCTGTGGTTAGTATATCATAGTCCACTAGTGCTAGCACCCTGCCAGCAGTCCCAGGATATGTTCCCATGTTCCTACTAATTCTGCCTGCTCTCACCTTAAAACCTGTTGACCATCTCCTGCTCCCGTGGCAACTTCATCTGCCTTCCAGTGCAGTGTCTGGGTGCCCACCTTGAACATCAGCACCTGCACTCTCCCTTACATGTTTCTTCTCCAACAGCTCAGATGCGTCATTCTTCTCTGTCTAATTTTGATGATTCTTTTTGAAATTTAAAAAAAAATTTTGAAATTTAAAAAATTTTTCTTGTCTGAACTCCAAATGACCATTAATCAACAGCGCTGATTTACCACCGGTGATCTGAATAGTAGTGTAGTGCTGTGAGGCCTTCCCTCCCAGCTGAAGGACCCAGGTTTGAATTTCTGCTCCTACTGTCATACCACTGAGAAAGATTCAGAAGAAAAAGAAAGAGAATCACCTACCTGTATACATGGGTAAAAAGACTGTACGTACTTACAGTATACACACCATTGCAGGTTGTCCTGAGCAAAGGTGCCAGCTGAATGTGACCTGAGAATCTTAAAGCACTGAAGATTTTGGCATAATTCACAGATTAATTCATAAATTATGGTTGCACTGCGTATTGGTATAACGGCAGAACCTGCTGCTGGCGTCTTTCACCCCAGCTTCCCAGCTCCCATCCTTCAGTGCAAATCTACATGTCTTTCCACCAGGCCATTTCCAAGCAAAGTGTGAGCTTGGACAGTCCATAATATTGCCTTTCATGTCTTCTGTTAGTGCCATTTAGTTAAACACTGTGGTCACTCAGCTCTCCGCCACTGGAAAATTTATGTGGCTTTCATACAAGCGAGGCTGTTTTCCTCCCACAAAATATGACAGTTTTCCATAACCAATTGGCTATTTTCTATTTGTCTCTAAGCAGAGGGTTCATAATGGTACATTTATGTGAATTAGTACTTCTGTGCTGGGCTGAATATCACAGCCCTGTGAACTATCTCTTGTCTATTCATGATGTGTCCTCTTTTTTCCTGGCAAATCTGGGGCTCTTCCTCATATCTATCTATCTATTTAATATCTACGTCTTGTTGTTGTAATCTTTATCTGTGTGTGTTCCACTCTCTTGTGACAAGTGAAGCCCAGTAGACCATAACTTTTAGAAGATATTTCTTCCAGTTCCAGCATCTGTAATTATAGGATACAGGGTTCTTCCCATTCAAAGAATCATTTGCCATTTCTCTTTTAACCCATGTTTACGTTGGCATTCGTCACTGGATGAGTTTTCCTCCACTTCCTATGATGCAGCTATTCCTAAAGCACGTTGGGCTTATGAATACACACATTTCATTACACCCCTGACTAACCCCAATGTGGCTGTACTTGCGCGGACCTGAAAAATGAAGTCCGTCTGCGAGCTCTCAGTGTCGCTGGTCCACTGCCATCAACCTTTCACCCCACTGACGTGTACTCTTTCTTCTTTCTCCTTTACTCAAAGCGAACACAAGAATCAGTGCAATTTTTCTTTTTGGACGTGTGCCGTGAGAATTAATTTAATTCTGAGAGAAATGCGTGCCACTCTCGGCGTAATCTTACATTAATTAATCCTCAAGTCATCCAATACCCACAACACTACTGAGCACATTCGCAGACAGTGTGACCTCACCGGAGGAAAACAGAGGAAACTCACACACGCACACACTCGTCGATGCACGGTGGCATCTACACACCCAAACACACACGTACGTGCACGTGCAAGCGTGCCTGCCCATGTGTCAATTAGCATATATGTGATTTAAAGAAACCTTGGGACTCTCAGCATGAAGGAAGCATTAAGTGTGGTGCAAACAGTGAATTTAGGACTTGTCCGTTTTCCTGATGCTCAGCTCCTGTCCAGAACACAATCGATTGGTCAGTTATGTTTTGTTACTTTCCAAAATCCCAGCTCCCTGGCTTCAGTGTCACAGCTTGCTACTTGAAGGTCTCCAATCTACTTCATGATCACATAAAACTTACAAATGGTCTTTCTCACATTTTCGTGTGCACTGCCAAACTCTCTGTGTGTACCACAGAACAGTGACATTTTCTTGGTTCAAGTGCAAGGGAAATAAATAAGCCATTAAAGATAATGTGGGAGTTAATGATTTTAACTTTTTTTTCTTGCAACCCCTTGACCCTGACCATCTGTGGGGAATGTGGCACAGTGAAGCCGAGTGCGTTCTCGACATCGCCGCTGACCACAGGGCAGTCCTCCGAACCAGCTGTCACAGTCCAAGCCTTTCCCGAAGATCCTCCACAATCCAGAGTTTCAAAGTGAGAGTTCAGAATTTCCAGTAAATGGTGCACGTGCAGTATATTTATAGTCCGGCGTTCAGAGAGCTCATCCAGAAACTGGTCCTCTAAACGGAGATAAAGATGATGAGGCGCTCTATTCTCCCATTGTCACTTTCACTTATCACTGCGTTGCACAATTTCACAAATGCATACATGAGCAAGTGGGGGGTAAAAACACATTCGCAGGTCTGCACACACATACATAAGTTCCCATGCCAACAACACGGTGAACATGTTCATAATTCTGCACAGACGTGAAGCCAGTTATTTCAGTTCATACTGACACACAGTTCCCAGGACGGACGCAAGGAGCGCAGCAAGAATAAGGCATAACCTTTTGAACTGCGTTACTCTTTTACTTGCAGAATGACTGTTGTGATCTTAATTTTTTTGTCATAATCATAAACCCTATCAATTAAAAGAAATGTATATTTTTTACATGACTAACTACTCTGTGGTAGATTTTCCTCTACGAGGACAAGAAACACACCCTTGATCAAATTATCTGCTGCGTTGCCAATGAAGAATAGTCTTTATTGCCTTTATTGCTGAACCACTATCTTGTCAAGTTTACACAAGGCCTCTCACCCTTCTGCACATTCCTTACTTTAATTGTACACATTCTTCTATCTGCGGGTTCCACTGTGTTTATGTGGGCACGTGTATTTTTGCATCTAGTGTGGGTGTAATTGCGCCAGACTGCTTAGATATTGAAAAAAGTACCAAAGACCAAGCAACTACAGGGGGGCATCTATGTCTCTTCTATCAGACATGAATACAACTTTCCCAGACTTGTTAAGTGCACCAGCTGCCATGTGGAGCACCTATAATTCACACTAAAAAATACACATATTGTATGTTATCCGCAAAGCTGAATTCTTTACATGATAGCACTGGTTTCTCAGAACATAACATTCATGGAAAACAAACCATCTTCCTTCATCTAAATACATCTAATATCTTCATTCCTAAGGAGAAGCAAAAGAGGCCTCTCCTTTGGACTGAGTACCAAGCTGGGTGCCCATATGTAAACATCTGAAGTCCTATAAGAGAGAATTCCCTCTCGCAGAATAAACATGGAGAGATTATTCTTCCCAAGGGAGAACAGCGTGAGATACAGAGAAAAACAGAGCAGAGATAGAAATGGAAAGAGAGGTATGGGAGACAGAGCAATTGAAAGACAGAGAGAGGAACAGACTGTGGTTCTCAATGTTCAATATTGTTGTTCAATTGCTTTGGTGACACAAGTGTACATTTATCATGGTAATAAAGCACAATGAATCTAAATCTGAGAGATGGGGGGGTACAGACAGGGAGACAGAGGGGTAGAGAGAGAGGGAGGGAAAGAGACAGTGACAGAGAGAGGAAAACTGTGCCAGTCAACAGTCTTGAATCATTACACACACAACAGGGCTTTACTCTTTGCTCATACACTGCAAACCATAAACAAACACACTGTTCAAAGCAGTGGGAAAATTATATATACTGTACTGGGAGACAAAGTAGAAGAGTATAATCAACTTTCCTACCAAAGACTATAGACGACGATCCCTTTTTGAGAAGATCTGGTAAAAAGGGGCAAATAATTAGCAGATGTACATACAAGATAGACAGAAACAAAGCGTAACAGTGAGAAAAGGGATGTGAGAACACAAACGCACACATAGGTGCATACACACACACATACACACACACACACACACAGATGCACGCACATGCACACATGCACAAAAGGCCATTTGAAATACACATCTGTACAGACATAGTTCATATAAAAAGATAAACAAATGATATGTTTAAATATGCAATTTTGTTTTGTTTCATGCTTATTAATGCCATGACAGACTGATCCATACAGCTTAGAAGCGCAGAAGAAAACACACACAAAGCCAAATCTGCCCCCCTTTCTGACTCAGTCAGTCTTCCCAACAATCTGTCATATTCACCTGACAGTCAGACCTCATAATCATCTATTTAAAATCAAGCCATTGCAATAAAATACTGCTCAGGTCATGGGCACCAAACCGTATTATTGTCTTTTTTTTGTTTCACACAAAGTCCCTCAGCAGTTTGATTCACAGCTTTGCTGAAGGGTTTATGACCTTGTTAATTAACACTCCTATCCCGGCCTCAACCTTCCCCTGACTCGACTTCTGGGACCTCAACTTCAGGCTTCAATCCCAGGCACAACAGAAGGAGGAATAATCTTGCTGATAGTGAAGTCAAGTGGCGTTTTCTCCAAAAAAAAACGTTAAGAAACAGTAGAGATCTGAGTATAATATGTTGTGTTAGTTGTGTGTGAGCACACATGAGAACGTGAACAAGATAAGCGGAGGTCAGCGGTGCCTTGAGTATTACCAGCAGCGAATCACAAGAACATGAATTAAAATAAGTATTTTTGTCATCCGTCAGGGGATTGTCAGAGGCCAATTTGACAACCGAAGGTTTTAACTGGAGGAGAGAACGGGTCTGTCCAGATGATGCGTCCAAGCTCACAAACACAAGTCATCCTTTCTCCTACCAAGCGATTTCTCCTACCTCTCCCCTTCCCTCACTGTCACGACATGGAAACTCAGGATTGTGCCACATGCACCTCATGTCACAAATCAAACCCTTGGGTACAGAGGAATGCCATGTCATGTCGCTGCACGTCACATTTCAATCCAAAGTTAAATGTTTATTTAGGTAATTCCAAAACTGCCACACGGCATTTCTTAAATAGCATTCTGAGTATCCATTTGTCATTAGCATACAATTATTCACTCGCAATTAAATTCTTAGTCGAATATTAGTTAAACAAGTTGTACTAAATATTACTGAGCTGTGTAACGATACATATCAGACAGACCTAAACAAAAACTGTATTCCACATGTAGAAGAGAAACTGTACAATGTAACAGTGAAACTATAAATAAAAATTTGACAACAATTATTGTTTATATGAAGTACAGAAAAACTAATCGACATTTAAAGTAATCAGACCGTTTTCAGTCCGCAGTGCAGGTGAGTCATATTAAGCTGAATACCATCTGCATTTACAGAAGAAGTGAGAAAGAGGTGATATATGGGAAAATTGTTTAAATAAGTTTAATAAGTTAATAGTTTTACCCAGCATTGTGATAGCTGACTTTTACAACAGTTTGTTTAAGTTGTTCATTAACTTATTAAGTTACCGAGCCAGTCACTCATATTTCAGGTTAAACATAGGGTGTATGTTGGCTAAAAAAGATATTTTGCTTGTTACCAGCATGCAAATAACCAAGAACAAACTTCAGAAACACTTTTTTAGTTTCAAGCTTTTATTTAAATACTCCCCAGAAATGAGTGTCAGCAATGGCAGTATGTAGAAAATCTGTGCTTTGGAGGTTAATTTCATGTCATTTTGCTGAATTATCTATTTCCCATGACTAAACAGGCTACTGAGGAGTATTAAGAAAATGCTGTGATTTATTTTCCATTTTTTAAAAATCCAATACTGAATGTAACTTTTGAATACTGAAAGCACATATTCCCAACTTTATAGCAAAGCTGTGTAGTTTTTACTAGTTTAGTCATTTTCTTCTCCCTGTCGGAGTCAGCAAGCTGGTGATGTGTAGCCATCACATGCACATTGTCATCCTTGTCTACCAAAGCCCGTCATTCTCTGCAGACATTAACTCCACATCCAATTTGGAAAGACACACTACATTTCTCTCATTGTGTAGCTCGGGCACTTACTCTTAGCAATGGAATATCACTTCAATAGCTAAGTTAGATACCAGTTAGCTAGCTGCAATAAACCAGCATCATATTTTTTGTTTAGGTGGTTAATATCTATTTTGATGAACAGTTTCCCAGGGAAATAACTATCAGATTGGTGGGACTAGCCAAGCAAAGCAAATTCACAGACTTCCCTACAGAGTTTACCTTCCTTTGGATTGTGAACATCTGAACTGACTAGACTTTTCGTTTGGTTTGAGTGGGTTCTTTCTGTCTGAGTTTCCCAGTAATGGAACAGTGAGTAGTAAAGTGGTTAAGGATAATGACTTGCAACCTAAAGGGTGTTGGTTTAAGTCACACTCCTGCCCATTCTACCTTGGGTTTTAGCAACCAACATACACTGAGCTGTCTGCTATAAACACCGTCATTCTAATGTACAAATAGGTAAATAGTTGTAAATTGCTTTAAACAAAAGTGTCAGCTGAATAACAGATAAATGATTGTACCATAGTAGTTAGAGCTGTGACCTTACAATCAAAGTTTGCACAAGTTTATATTCCTGTTCTGGAACCCTTTATATATGCTCTTACACAGACTTACTAGAGTAAAAAGTACCCAGCTGTATAAAGGGAAAAACAATTGTATACGATAGTGCGATGTGCAAAATTGTTCAGAGTTTCCTTTGAACAAAAAAACATCAGCTAAATAATGGTTAATACGTCCTAGCAAACCATGGTCTTTAGCTTTGTCCCAATTTGATTGTCTAGTTGACGGTACCAAAATTTATTGTGAGTTGTGAAATTTGCCACCCCAGTTTACACTGCAGTGTTCATTTGCTGAATTGACACTTGACTGTATTCCATTTAGTATCTGCCTTTATATGGCGGTATAGAATTTGATCAACTAGTCATGTGCAGTTGACAAGTTGACACTTACTGCCTTCGTGACTGATTTGGAATGAATACTAATGGACTCACTTTTTCACACAGTTGTTATTTACTTGATCTGGGATTTGTTTGCTGTACAGTGACCAATTTATTTTAATAAAACAATCTAAGTTTTAAAAAAACAACTTACAATATAAAAATGATAAATGGGATAAACAGGAAGTTCACAGACACACACACATACACACACACGCATGCAGTAAAGATGCACTGCAGCAGCTGCACTGTCTCGACAGTCACGGTGATGTGTATTTTACATGGGGAGGGAATGTGTACTTGTATGTCCCTCTATGAGAACATGCACACAGACACCAGTAAATTCAATTAGACCCCCAGAAAAGAGCCCTGTGGCACTCAGATAACTCAGTTACTGGACATTTTTAAAAGCAGAGTTTTTGTTTGAATGGGAAATTTAAGGGAAGCCTCATGTGTGTGGCAGACAAAAGACACCCCTGGGTCTGCAGAGCACACCCAAGGCTTGGTGGCCTTGTCCTCCAGCCCTCTAAAGGAATTCTGGTTCCCAGGCAGAAGAGAAACTATGTTTTGGAGCTGCAGATGCAGTGTGTTGAAACCTGGTCACTTTTCTACAGAGCTGGTCCAGAGCATCCAGGGGGCCTAAATGCACTGCAGCCTGACCTTTTAATTTTTTTGCCTGTTACCTGTAGAGGCTGTTGCTTATAGCAAGATAGTCGTGTTCATGCACACATGACTAACAATGAAATACTCTTAAGAAGCCCATTATTACTTATCCATCTCTGTCTATGTGAGTGTAACACGAAGTCCGTGTGAGACTGTGCGAGTGCATCTGCTAGAATGGATGTGCCTGTGCTGTAAATGCGTAAGACGACAGAGGCCGCGTTCCGCAGTGTGTGCCTGTGGCAGCCAGCAGGCCAACAATGAAGCCGGCTTGGTGTGCCGTGTGGGTTATGCGCACCGGTTGCACACGAGGCAGAGAACATCAGAAGAAAAAGGGAATTTGTGAGAATAGTGCTCCAAAGCATGGGTGTACAGACACATCCTTGCTGCAAAGAGATAAATCACCCACCCCTCAATTTTCAGAACAGACGTGATCTACTGCGTTCAGATTTTGAGGAGAACTACGCCTGTACCCTGTGATATGTGTGTCGTCCCTCCCACAAGCACAAGGGAGAAGTACAGCAAGAAAACACTCACAACTATCCAGTCAAACAGGTGTCAATGCTGGAAACTTGCAATCATTTTTCTTTTCAATCAAAAACAGATTAAAGTGACGCTTCATCTTAAGCTCATGGCAGAGTCTGAGGACTCCTACCTCCCAGCAGCAGTGTGTTGTGTGATGTACAGGGTGCGGCTGCCAGTGGCCACTTCTTTATGAGGCGCCATTTCTTTGTTGGTGGCCTTTCACCATTTATTATATGTGGATGACAAAACTCTAGAAAAAAACTGACACTTGCCCAAAACCGATGATTTGTCATTTAATTGTTTTCAGTAAAAGAAGCTAAATGGTAATTGAATTGAAATGAATAAAACGAAAGGAAATACCTACCCAGTTTCATAAAAATTTCACCTTTGACCTGCTGCTTTTACCTTTGAGAGAGGATATGTGGTTCACCATATGGATGTTGTTAAAGGTGTATGTTGTTTTTGGAAGTACAGATTCGGTGTTAATATACCCTTTCCAGGTGTGTCTGATATCTCAGCAGCTGAAATGTTGAAATCATTACAATTGCATTGAGCAGAACAGCATGGCAATGTTTTTTTAAAAGATTTTTTAACAGGTAAAATTAAAAATGTATAGTATGTCTGGTTTGCAGTCTTTATTCAAGCAGGATAGTCACATTGAATTTTTCATTTTTTAGAATTGTGCCCTGGGCTTAAAGATGAGCCCAAGTTATTGTTACCTGCATTTACAGCTCTCTTTCGTCAGTACGACACATATTACACCACCTCATAGGTTATTATCTTAACATACAGTTTGAAACAGAGAAGCTTTCAGTGAATGTTAATCTAAAAGAAAAAAAAATTGGCTTGTAAAAATCAGACAGTTTGAATTCAGTTTCAATGCTGCTACGACTTGTTAAAGACATTTCTAATGGAAAATCCATTTTTATTCAGGTTCTTTCCAAAAGCAGCTTGCGTTCATCATCTGTAAGCATCCGTCATCCATCCATCCATCCATCATCCTTATTTGCTTATGCTGTTCAGGGTTTGAAGCCTATTTTGGAATCACTACCTTATGAAACTACATCGTGGACCAGACGCCTGTCCATCATAGTGCAGATACACACTCACACACACAGGCTCTGGACAATTCAGAGTAAACGTTTAACCCGAAAACCCAAACCTGTCTTTGGACTGTGAGAGGAAGTTTGAGTTGGCAGAGGAAACCCACTCAAACGCAAGGAGAACACGCAGACTCTGAAAGCATCTTTCTTGGCTGCAATTCCTTAATTATTTAATCTACTTTGGGTACTCTGTGTCTTCTCAGTAAGGTTTTATTTTGCAAGTAGGTGCAGTTTTTTTCATCAAAATATAAGATGTTCCTTTGGTTGTCTAATGTTACTTAAAATGTCATAAATCATGTGTTTAAAATATAGGAAGGATGAATATTTCATGTGAAATCTGAGCAACGATCATCAGGATTGTTGGTTTTTGTATCCAAAGGAGGACTCATTGTACACTTACACATTACTACCGTTGGTATACTGTATCGATGTATCCAGCCATTCATTTTCAATAACCGCTGATCCGATTCAGTGTCGTCTCACAGGGCACCTATCCCAAGAATATCAGGTTTTTGGCGGTGTAGACGCTAGACGGGACATTAATCCATTGCTGGGCAATAACTAACTGTCAGTCACACACAGTCACACTCTAGGGGCAATTTTTGCTCGCAAACTCAACTGAAACACAGGTTTTTGGACAAAGTGTGTAGGGAATATTTGATTGTCTATCTATAAAACCTGTGCAGCACAATTGCTTTCAAGTCCCATGAAATTTTACTTTCACACGTTAGAAGCTGTCACAACTGAAGGATGCCTCCGAAAAATATGAGGTTTTATTTAAAGAATCTGCAACCTGAATTAATCTGATGCTCAGTGGAATTCCACTTAGAGGGATATACTTTTACATGTTGCAGATTTTTAACAGATTTTGTTAAGCAGTTGTAAAAAAAAAAGAAAGACGTGTAACTGTAGAACAAGGGGCATAAAAGCCAAGAGGGGTATTTAATTTTTGCTTCTTTCTGAATTGCTTATTGTTCTCAGCCCCTAAGGTCTCTGCCCACATCATTTCCACTCCCCTGAAACGCCCCAACCCCCACCCCCGCGAGCTGCAGTAAAACTAAATTCTCATAAAAGTCATGTCTTCCATTCATCAGTGGCTTTGGGTAACCCCAACGCAGCCTAGGTGGGGAGTAAAACACCCAGCTCTCACGCACTATGTGGGTCCCATGGCTCCTTGGTGCTCTCTTGGCAGTTATCTGGCATGCCTTGTTGCCCCTTAGAGCAGCCAGAGCCTTGCAAGACCATACTGGAAACTCTCCCTACAGCTTAGCTGACAGGATTAGCACCCAGGATGTTATATACATGGAGAACATGGGGTTTTCCACCACAACAGCAGGAAACTGAGAACTCCTGCAGATCCCTGTGTGAGGTAGTAGCTTTAGTCCAACCATGTTCCATCGGATGGAGGCTATCATCAAACATACATGTAGAAATGGAACCTTGAAATTCATTTGGTCCCTTTGGGACCCGTAATTGAAATGGAGTCTATTACATATGGCAGCAGAACAGAGGGGTCTCCAGATGGTTGCATCACAAAAGTTAAAGAGAACAGGGTTTAAGGTTTAATGCACAACCAGAGGTATGTTAGGGCAGGGCCCTTGTCAGGGGGATTGGTGATTTTTACACATGCAGGAAGAAGCAAGCAGTGAAAGATGCCAATTTATGATATATGCTGGGGTTCTAGTGCTATTCAAGAATAGCTGAGGAGGTTATAGGGGAAATTTAAGACAAATATTTGGGTGATATACTAAGATGACATAACATCAGGTCTTAAAACTATAGAGTTCAGTGAGTGATTAAACAAATAGTATCAGCTAGGACTATATTGATCCCTGCAGGGAAATTCACCACACAGTGTACAGGAATCATAATCTCAGAATCTCATCAATAAATAACAAAAGCAAGAAACCTCAATAAATAAATAACCAGTAAATTGCATTAATAAATTGTTGTAATCTAAAAATGGCTGAAATCTAGTGGTGATCTAATTGCTGATGCGTCCTTGTCTGGCATTATAAAGGCGGATGGCTGTTGGTAAGAAGGATCCCCAGAAATGACTAAAAGAGGTCATGGCGATCACTTCATTTAGAGGATGTGAGTCTATGGCCATGATGGACTGTAGCTTCCTCCTCATTCTGGCCTCGGCCACAGCCTCCACTGGATCAGGGCTCTGACCCATCACAGAACCTGCTTTCTTGAAGGTTTTACTGAGTCTGGGCCTTTCAGCAAAAGTGTTGTCCCCCCCAGTCAAAAAATGGCATACCAGATCACACTGGCAACTCCATTCTAGTAGAACACATGGAGGATGTTGTTACACACATTAAAGGACAAATTAAAGCAGTGCAGATTGCTTTATATTCAATGGTTGGGTACCAAGCACCGCAGACCATATTTTAAAAAGACCACCCTAAAAAAATGTTGAACCTAACAATTCAGCACATGGCATGGAACATCTCCAATATCATAACTGGGTCCTAACTGAATCCATGGTTTAAGCAGTCATATCTACAAAGGTCATCATTTGAATATGGGAATATGGCTAATGTTGTTCTCAAGCTGCAGAAAAAAGAGCAGTATGAGACTTTAAATTTAAATTCTAGCTGGATGTTTAATAGAATGTCATACAGAAACAGAGGGTCATGGCAGCACTGTGGGTAGTGCTGGGAGCCAACAGTTCCTGGACTGTGAATTTGGGACGTGGGTTCTACTCTGGTTCTGTCTGTGTGGCATCTACATCTTCTCCCTGTGTTTATGTGGGTTTCTTCTGGCTGCTCCACTTCCCCCCCACAGTCCAAAGAAGTTCAGATTAAGCGGTAGCTCTAAATATCCCTTAGTGTGTGAATGTGTGTGTGTGATACGCTTGCATCCTGTCTACCCTACCCCAAACGTTACGCTGCTGGGATAGGCTCCTATGCTCCATGGGATAAGAGGTTACTGATAATGAATAAAAGGATGGAATAAAGAAATGAAGGGCAAGATTAGAAAATAAAAAGAGTAAAAAGTGTGTAAAATCAAAAGCAATGAGGAAATTAAAAAATGTTAGAAAGCAGAAATAAAGACCCACTGGAGTGAGGAGCAGGTTTCCGGTGGGTGGAAATAGGGGTCTTCAAACATCAGGGATTTTAGTTGCAATGCTGCAAGAAGGTGTTTTGGGGGATTTTATATGATACTCTGGAAATGAAATAATATTTGTGTCGAGAATGAGAAAAAAAATCTTTTTTTGTATGGCTTTAATTAGAGAAAGGAAAGTGACGTCATGTGCAATAAAAGTTCCTCTGGCAGATGTCCCTTTGTGCAGGTAAGGTTTCAGTGTGTTGGGTATCAGAAACAGTCAGCTTTACTTTATATTGTGTGCACCATAACTTTCCTGGGGGAGAACTGACACAAATGTGCTGTTTAATAGCTCTATAAAGTGGAGGACGCACGTGGGAGTTCATTCTGCATTTAACGTTTTCTCACTTCCAAAGACTCAAAATCAACCAAATCCAGCCACTACAACTGCAAGATTCTGGTATCACAGGTCAGGCCCACTAATCCCATGATGAATAAATTACAGCTATTTTCAACTCTCACTTAAAAGAATTATAAACATAGTCAAGGTGTGGTTCTTTTTCTCCTTACTCTCATTACTAAGTACAAATCACATTAGGAATTTAAATGAGATTGTGGGTGAAATACTTTTTTTTTTTTTGCAGAAACTTTTCACTTTTCACAACACAATGTACAGTATCTACTGTGTAGTATTTGGGTGATACCTTTAACTGAGGTATTGTACAATGGTATCAACTCCATATATTCATTCACCCATTTATACATCAGATTTAAGCAACACAGAATCAAGGCGGGTGATTTATAGTTTAAAAAAAATTACTGGAAACACATTTCTTTGTACTGTGGAAAGAAGCCCATATAACTGGAGGGAAAACCTATCAACTCCATAGAGACAGGCCAAGGATCAAATCCACACCCAGTCGCACTATTCACCACCAAGCTATTACTGTTATCAGTTCCTGGTGTGGTTACCGGTTATCTGACCATAACCACTTCATCCTCCTAAAAAATCACAACAGATTCATTGGGCATTTTAAGGACACTGTCTAGAAATGTATTCCTCACTGGTATTAATCACTTTGTGTTTTCAGTTGTTCATATTTTAATGGACAGTTGAGATGTGAGAAGGGCAGATGGGTCAGATATATCCAGAAATACTTTAATTCTCATAGTAGACTTTTGGTGACCATTGCAAAGGAGCCTTATTTCTGCTTTAGAATCAGACACAGTCTTGTGTAGCCCTGTGCTTCTGTACTCACTACACCATCAGCCAAATGCTGTGCAAGGGTCAGCAAAGCAGCACAGTGCAGCCAGTACGGTTTGCCATGGTATTGCATAACCCACCGCGCAGTCGGCGCAGGCAGAGCACAGCAGAGAAATGATTCAGAGCACTTTCCCTATACAGCTGGATGGTGAACAGCTTGAGGACAGTCAGTAACATTCTTTTGGTTATGCTTCATGGGAGGCTGCATACCATCTGCCTGCACTCACACTCTGTGAGAGAAACAGAGGAGAAGACCTGGATACTCGCAATAGTCAGGAAATATTTGCCTGGTCTTTAGCTGATAAACTGAGACAAGACAGGACTTATCTGAATGCACACAAAGTCAGCCATGACTCCGCACAGCCAGCTCTCCTCATGGGTGGAGGTTTTGTTCATCAGCTATGTCGCTGTAGATGTCATCTTGCTGGAAAATGCTGCTGGCAGAGTTTTGCAGTGTCTGTACAAGGATCACAATAACACAACTCCCTCTTAAAAATATGCAGATGCACAAAACAAGCACTTTGGGACGGGCACCTTTCTCACACATATTCGCAGAAAAATATCTAGAGATGACCAGAAGGGCAAGAGGGACGTCATATGGGGAAGACTGCGTTTGTTACCCACTTGGCATGATCTGTAATGGACTGTGACATTCTGTGTGTTCGGTTCCCCTTTCCAGCACGGGTCTGTGAGCTCACTTTCTCTGCCTTATAACCTCTCTCCTAGTGCCAGACTAGATTGTGAGCTCACAGGCAGGTCAGAGTGGAGCGAAGCCAGAAAGAGGTCAGAGGTTGTTCAGGGTTGACTATTCGTGTGGATGGGATGCCAGCAATTGTGTGTACAACAGCACAGAGCAGCCAACATTCTACACCATGGTGAGAACATGTGCTCCCAGCTTACTGGCAATAGGGAAGACTCACGTGTTCACAGAGCCCCCCCCATTCACGAAACCTCTTGAGGAGAGGGGGGGCGACTTACAGTCAAGTGGTGCACTAAAACACCATGGGAGGGAGCCCGGCGAAAGCAGATGAAAAGAAAGAGTTGTAACACAATCTTACCATCAACCCTTGTATGAAGGTCAAAGGTCAAGTCCTGGGCCTCAGAGATGGCTTTTGCCACAACCTGCGGGACACTATGGTTACATAATCGTAACTCAGCGATGCCACAAACTTTTGGTCTGCTCTCCACGAGCAGCTTCACTGGCAAGGTTTGGGACTGGATATTACGGAGTGATTTTATTTATTAGTAGAAAAATTGGAGAGAAATTATAAAGATGTTATAAATGGTTGACGAAATAAAGATTGAAGATACCAAGGCATATGGTGTCACGTCTTCAGAATGAGGAGGACTGTTAGTGCAGCACTCGACCAGACCACTTACAACAAAGCGGTGTGTCAGGAGAGCTCATAACATTGCCATGGGTGCCTTCCATCCTCTCCATCTTCTGTTTTTACTGCTGCCATCTGGGAAATGCTATTGCAGCCTGAGGGCCAAAACCAGTGGGCTGAGGAACAGCTTCCTACCGCAGGCTGTCAGGCTGCTGAACTCTGACCTCTCAGTCCCCATCACCTTCATTCTTTTTGGTTCTGTATGATGAGATAGAGGCATAGGAGGTCTTACACAGGTAGCAATAAATGTTACGATAATAACAATTAATGATGAATGAATTTTTATGATCATAATGCTAATGACTTAAGTGGCCATAAGAATAGCAATATGAACAAAATGTTCTTGCTGTGGTCACATCAGTCACTGTATATTGTACAGGCATGAGGCCATATAAGGGCCAGGGTGGCACTGGTCCACCCAGATAGACAGACAGATAAGGCACAGTGCTGTTTCTATTATCAGTTAGTGTTCAACTCATTGTTGGATTAGACAAAACAAAAGACCTTAGTGATTCTGAATGTGGCATGACAGTTAGTGTTGGGTGTGCCAGTTCTAGCATCTTCCAAACGGCTGTCGCCCTGGGCTTTCCCAGGCAACCATTTTAAAAGTTTACTGAGAATGGCACAAAAAGTACCAGTGATCAGCAACCCTGTGGATGAAAACAGCTTGTGGATCAAAGTGATCGAAGGAGAATGGTGAGAATCATGTAGCAAACATATGGGGCGCAACCAGGCAAATCACATCCGAATTCAACACTGATGTGCAGAATGCCATCTCAGAACACACCACTTAGGAGACTTTGTGTTAAACAGACTACAACAGCTGAAGACCATGTCAAGTACCAATGTTGTTGGTGAAGAACCAGACAGAGGATCTGCAGTGGGAACAGGAGCATCAAAACTGGACCACTGAGGTGTGGAAAAAAGTTGGCGCAGATGAATGCAGATGATTACACATTAAAGCTGATCAATGTGGAAGACCAACTGCATGCTTTATACTTCAAAAGGCGAAAGGAGTAATTGTGCACCTCACATTTAAAACCCAGCCAGGAATCTGACATGGATCCACTTCAAACATAAAAATGATGATTTTTAGGTCTGATGTTCATTTCAAAGACCATTCTGCCGTGGAACAATGCAGTCTTCCCACAGAGTAAATGGTATAAATGGGTTTTGTTTGAACAGGATGTTCTCGTGTTTCCACTCTTTGTGTTTGAGGTGTGTTGCAGCGCTGATTTGACTGTGGTACACCACCCAACTGAAGGCACAGAGAACCAGGCTGAGTGATTGATGGTCTTTTGTAAGGTGGTAAATCCTAATGGCCTGAGCAAGGGCGCCATTTTGACGGCAAGTTCACTGACTTTAAACATCCTCTAGCGCTTTTGCACTCACATTTTAGCAGAAAAATGTGCAAGACAGCATAGGAAGACTCTACAGGTTCTCACAAATGCTTCTGTGTCATTTGTTGGTCAGTCACATTAACGTCAGTGTCTGGGTGAGTTTGTGTCTTGCTCTAAACTCTTGGAGTTGAGCTATCAACATCTGCCATCCTTCAACTGTTTGCTTTTACCCAAGCAAAGTTTTGCAAAACACTTTGTTTGTTGATGTCAGGCCCTAAAATTCAGCTCCATCTGTATTGTACAGAGTTCAGGACTTGACTGATTTTGGGAAAATGTAAATACTGGTGTCGGTTAAAGCTAAAGGCCTTCAACTTGACAAAGATTTGAAAGCTGGAAGACTGCGATTATTTCAAGGATGAATGCAGTGAAAAGAAACATCCTGAAACTTGGTGTTGTCGGCAGGACCTGCCTTCCCTCACATAGTCCAGGAGAGTCCCTACACAGAAGCCAGAAAGCAGGTCTCTTCTCTACATCTGACACACTGACCACACAGTTGACTGCGTTCATGTGTTGCAGTCGCTTACTCTACCCAAACACTTCACTAACCAAGAAAACAATAGTGAAACATCTTTCACTTACTTTTGACTTACTTTTGTAAAATATCCAGATGTGTGAATTTGTACATTTGAAACCTACTTTTAAAATTAAGCAACAAAATAATGCTATTCCTCCAGTAAAAATAACAAGATATCTCTTATTTTGGGGGTGCTTTGCAAAGAGAATAGTAAGGTCATGATACGTGTATTGCCGAGAATGTGGTGATTCAGTTACAGTTTCAATTTAACTGTCCTGATTAAAACACACTTTGTGATTAATACACTTTTTTATGACCTTCAGATAAAACAACTGCATTTCTCAAGACAGTCCAACAGAGTCCCATTTACACTGTTGATTCTCTTAAAGCCAGCTTTTTTCATTGGTTTCTCATTTACGGCAGTTTATTGTTGGACAGGTTGCCTTAGGACACTAAACTATGAAAAAAAACATGAAAAGCACAGTGATGTGCAACAAATAAGAACAGTGCCAATTTATGGACTAGTGTGGCAGAAAATGTGAAAAGACGGCATGGGAGAGCAAAGAAAATCCCTGAGTTCCAGGAGAAATACATACTGTATCTTCAGGGGTCCAAAGCCAGTTGGCTGCACACCTTTTCCATGCCTTCTAACACTACATTTTGAAAGTGAAGTATTCAGTTTCTACAGTGGAAGATGGACATCTTGTTCACACACACACACACACACACACACACACACACACACACACAGGCACATACACAAACACAAACACAAAGCAATGAGTTAACTGTAGTTTCTCTTCCGGAAAATAACACCAACTGTTAACACTGGTTCTTCCCAGCATTATGTTGCACATCATTGTGCTGCCCTCCCCTCAGTCCACTGATAATACTTTACAGTAGCCATTTCTTTGCTCTGAAAGCTTGCGATTGCACAATGTTACTGCAAACGTACTGAGTACAACGTTCCAAAGAACTGCAAGGAGATGTAGCAGATGGCACTCAGTTGAACTTTACTGTAAGAGCTCTGAAACATCTTCCTGGTTTCTGAGGTTTACACACTACCTTGTCATCCTTGCCATTGCTAAGGGATAGCTGAAGGGCACATATTTTTCCTGTCACCTGTTCAGTTTCTGGAAACACCCCTGCAGGAATGTCCCTCAGCTTTCCTCCACCACACACAGCCGATGAGAAATGGGCCAAATTTACTGTCAGATTGCCCAAAAAACTGCAATTAAAAAAATTTTGTCTTTGTTTACATTGCAGTTCTCCAATTTTAACAACTCAAACTAGGTTTGGACCCTGTCCTGGCTTTACCACCAGGGACCAGACCTAGGTTTGAAAACTGGCCATTGTTGACCTCTTGCAACTGGGACTGAGATTGGAGCTGAAAATAAAATGAGTGGGAACTTGCATAACTCCAGACAAATGTTCACAAACACAGCAGTTCATGGGAAAAGAAATCCAGAAGAAGATCCATGACATATTGCCTTGGTGGACATAGAAGCTTAACCTGGACAAGACCCCCTCACACCTCCTGAATTACATGTTTGAACAGTTGTGAAAACTAGACTTGAATTTCTATATACAGGACAGCCTCAGATTGATCATAAACGTGCTGCCCCTCGATCGCTCTTTGATAGCCGAGAAGCTGAAAGAGATTGTGCAAGGTTCCTGTTTAAAAAGGAATGCTTGAGAAAACAAACACATTTGTTTCTCCAAAAAAGCAACCTATTTCTGAAGCTTACAGTGTGTCAGCTTCCTTTGGATAATGGCATTATTACTTGAGTTATTTCTCAGATGTCCATTTCATACGTGAGTCCCAGCAAAGTCAAAAGGAAAAAAAACAGTTAGTAATGTGGATGAGAAAGTGTGACTTCATCAACTAAAGAAGCAATTTGAAACCTTTTTTCCAGTGTTAAGCAATTGCATTTTGCTGTATCTGCCTGAACATTCATCGAAAAGTACGGCTGTATGTGTAGCTGTCTGTGTGCACGTCCTACACAGGTCACTGCTGGTGAAGTTATGGAGCCACGTTGCCCACACAGACACAACCTTTTTTGGACATTCAAATGTGCCTTTGCTCACTGTGTTTTATATTGCTTTTTTTAATATTAATGCGCTTCAGTTGTATGGAGCTAATAAACCCTATCTTTAGAGACCAAGTTTGACAATCAAGAGATTCTTTCAGGTTTTCCCTCTCCTTTGTCTCACACACACCAAATTCAGAGCAGTACTGCCACAGAAAGAGACTACACATTATTATTATTTTTGCTGGCACATGAGGCTTCAAACAGTAAATCAGCTGCCGACTGATAATGCTATATATATGAGCTTGTATATGAGCTCTCATGTGACAAAAATACCTACGATTGTTTTCCTGAAAGACAGTGTCTGTATTCTGTCAAAATTTATAGTCTATTAATGTGAAAGCGCCTCACTGAAGTCTGTGGTCCTCACAGGCTGTTTTCACCTTCTGCCCCCAGACCTCATTGATAAGTCTGCTAAGTTTTCCTCAGTTTGCTTTCAGTCACAGATTTAAAATGAACTGAATACAGTTGCACATACGGAAGGGTTTCCGTACTGTATGAGCGCTTGACTGTCCCGCTCGTTTCTGTTGGTGTGAATATCGACCAGCTCCTTGCTGTGCCCTCTTACCAAAACAAACTTCAGAGACGGCATGGAGAGGGACTGTGAGTTTGTGACTTGCGCCACACACCTTACAACATCTCATGCACCTGTAAAGCAAGTCTATAAACACATCCCTAAAGTATGTCCCTGGGGGTATATACATAACTTCACCGCTCCCAGCAGGCCACCTCCAAAGCTATACCCAAACCACACTGTACCCATGACAGGACATGACAGGACAGGATAGGACAGGATAATAGATTACAGGACATGATAGGACAACACAGAACAAGAGAGGAACGGATAAGACAGGATAGGGCATGATAGGACATGACAGGACAGGGTAGGATATTAGGATAGGATATGATAAATTTATTAATCCCTGCATCCCTGTATCCCGACTCCTGCACATTCTGCATACACAGTTCTAAGGCAGACTGACATTTCAAACAGAGGCCCAGACTGCTTTTGTAGACAAGCATCTCTGTGGCAGCACCACTCTGAACACTTCTTCTGCTTGACTGTCTTTGTAACTTTGCATGCTGCTCAGAACATTAAAGTAGGATATGGATCTGTAACTTAAACTCCAGCTGTTCCAAGATGCTGCACCAGGACAAAAAGAGGGCCTAACCTCCACTGGATACTATCTAAGATTTAGATAGGAAGTTTTTCTGGGCAACAAGTACCTTTGCAGTCTACATAGATATCGTCTATATCAAACAGATTTAGGTGATTTTGTGTCTCATTTCTGGAGTCCAGGGGCTAAAATATTAGTAGCTGTCAGTAGCTCCTGGAAAAGGAACTCTCTCAGGACAAAGTTGTATGTTTTCCTTTCCCATCCCCTTGTATCAGTTCCGTTTGTCCCAAAACGCACGTAAATTTAGCTGCCTCTTGTTTCCTTAGGCTCGATACACAAAAACTTTTTGTTTGTGCAGGTTTTATATAAAAACGCAGCAGCAGAATAATTACACACACTTAGAGAAGTCACCACAGGAATGACCTCAAATAAAAACACAATGTTACACACAAATAACTGAAGCTGTGTCCTTTTTTAGGGGGCGCGAGTCAGTCGGAGCTGCTGTAAAGCTCACAGCCCCTCTGGGTTGCTGTCAGAGATAAAGGACACAGCCGTTGTCTAAACAGTGTCAGTGAAGCTGGTGGACGGCTCCAGTGAAACATCCAATTGTAATATGTCACGTCCCTTTGGATATAAGTATCAATTGAGTAATATAACAAGCATAATTGAATAAATCAAAGCTGCAAAACATATAGAGAAAACCTTCAATGCAGAGAAAAAGGCAAGTTTGGTGTAAATATTGCTTTGACCTCTGATGACTGTTCCCTGGGAACATTATGCAGAGTATAAATTCTTTTCCCTGATGGTGTATTTAACCTGCTAAGATGGATGAGGGTGTATCTGCTTCTGAGGTTTCTGCTTCCATTCGTCCTCCCTACTGTCTCTCAGACACAAACACAGAGCTGCTCTCTATTTCTTTAGCTTTCTATCCAAGGTGGTTGTGCTGACTTCCTCCCAGGGGTGATGACTGAGGCCGAACCCACAAAAACTCCATCACACTGGCCAGGAAATGGGACCATGCTGGGGGGGGGGGGGACTTTGAATGAGCAGTGCCTTATTCAAGGACTCCTTTCAACCACGTTGCATGATAAGTGATTTATACTTTGGCATCTCAGCTGTGAACCACAAAGCGACTTTCAATTTGACTTTTTTCCCTGTTCTTAAAATTTACGCTCCTTTGGGCTTTGCAAAGCAGAAAAATCCTGTTGTGTCCAATTGATTCTTTCTGCGATCATCAAAGGGTTTCAAAAAAGGGTTTCCTCCATTCATTTCTTTTTACATATTTTACTAATTCTGACGCCATGCATTAAAGAAAGGAGTCAAAATATTGTTGTTCAGGATCGGGTGCCTGTGTCCATGGGTGTGATAGGAAGGTAGATGAGCTCATGTCTTGAATGGAGACCCTCTGATGCAAAACAATTGTGTTCCAGTAAATGAACACACTCCCTTCCCCCACACCAGTAAGATTGTAAAATGATGTGCTTTAACAATGATGCGTTTCAGACCGACCTGAAAATGGAACAGTGCAGCCAATGAGGACTGAAACTGACGGGATAAAGTGAGAATAAAAATTGCAAATCATTCGTAAATAAAAGATCCAGTCAGACAATCTATGTCTGAAAGACTAAAGGGGAGAAGCAATAATATCAGTGTTGTATTTCAGGATATTTACAATTACATGTACAACCTAGTCCAGTTGAGATCCACAGTATTGCAATTTAATCTGAAATTTTTTGTGTAATTAAATTTTCCCATGATTTTGAAAAAAAAAAGGGTGATGGCATTTGTAAGAAAAGCTTTAAGCTACCAGAATGAAAACTTGGCAGAAGCAACTCTAGCAGCAATTACAGCTGTGACTTTAGGGTTGCTGTTAATCAGCTTTGCACATCTGGACAACACTATTTCCATGGTACATCTTGGTAGAAGCTCTGTACTGTTGAAGGGGGGTTATTGATGTTGTAACTGATCATATTCAAAGTCACACCTTCGCACTTTCCTTGTTGGAAGCTGCTCTGGTGTTACTTTGCCGGTGTTCTTCAGGCCATTGACCTGCTGCACAGAGAGATGCCACCTCTGCCTTGTGTATCTGGCAGACTGGAGTAGTTTTCCTTCAAGGATTTCCCTCGATTTAGCCCTCTGTTGTGACAAGCTTCCCAGACCCTGCTGAAAAAGGAGCAGCTGGACACCATACTGCACAGACAGAGAGAATTACCTGGAAGAGCTGCTAGACAACACTTTGCATGCCAGCCAAATTATTGCACCTTTATTTCATCAGACCAAAGAACTGTAACTCAGTGTCAGTCAGATTGCTTTGCAAATTGTGATTTTATTTATTTTTTGATTTTTATTGGCTTTTCTCCCAGTATTTACTTTCTGCTCTTCCACATGCAGAAATGTTATGCTCAAGCTTATTCAGTGAGGGAATTATTTGCTTTTGAGATGTGAGTTACAGCCTTTTGCAACTTAACCACAGTGTTGTGCTTTACTACATAAACTATCTTGGAAAATACACTCACAGTAGTGAGAATGTTAAGAAGCTTTCAGGAAAAGTGCCAAAGCACTTGAGAAAAGATGTACACATCTAAATTGGCCTGCTATGCTGTGTAACCCTGAGTTCTTCTGAAGGTTCTTTGGTCAGCTAATATCTGCACTTTGAATATATTATACAGAAGTGGCGTGTAACAGGTGGACTTAACTTTTCACTGGGCTAGGATCAACTTCATTCACTTATTTACGAGCACCACGGCAAATGACACGAGTATTTATCCAAATAAGTTTTTTTCCCCTTTGTACTTAAGACGTGTGGGTCACAAGATTGAAAAAACTGAGTTAAATTCAAGCAAAACAAAATAAATATAGAATGAGGCTGACCGCTCCTTATTGGTCCTGCATTTCTGCTGATGTCAAAGGAGACTCTCGTGTTGCAGCACCATACCAAACACTTTAGTAAACAGATCCCATTGAGCCAGTGCCTAAAAACCTGAATTTCATCACTTTAGCTCAGTGTCCTGAGGAACTAGCTATGATGACGTAGCTCCACCCAGAGAACACGGTAAATGAGCACATGAACTTGAATAAAATCTAAAAAAAAAACAGAAGTGAAAATCGTGCAGTACGAAAGTTTGGTGCAAAACATCATCTGACACTGAATGCCACAGATCAAAGAGTCAAACACTTGCGATGCTGCTGAACTGTATCAGCAACAACAGTGTCCTGCTCGCACTTTATGCCTCAAATGAACTGTGCAAATGAAACTTTAACTGCATCATTTGCTAACTAGGAATACAAAGTTGAACGACCGCAAGTGGTCATTTTTGCATCTCGTCCAGTTCCTGTGGATCTCAATGAGAGTGACAAGAAATAAACACAGATGCACTCCACTGAGCATAATAATGAGGCAGGAGGAGCGAATGGGGCCAGAGTCTTATTTACATCCTGAAGACAAAGCCACCAGCTCCGCTGAGACACAGTTTGCAGTCACTGGGCTGGTGTGGATACTCAGCCCGTAAGGGAAGACCAGCTCTCGGCCTGTGGTTGGGATAAACCACAATCAAACAGTCAGTGCGAGACTGGAAACATCCTACGCTTCCTATCAGACGCCCATCTCCCAACCACAAAAGGCTCATCCCTGAAGCACTCGGGACCTAAAGGCCAAGCCTCCAGCCCCTGAATTCCAAGGTTCACTGAACCTGGAGAGAGGGAGAGACAGGGGAATGTGAGAGGAACTCAGGACAGTAGCTTTGTGTTTGTTTTCCTCACCGGGTTAATTAACTTGCTGACAGATTGGTTAACAAGAGCAGTCAGCTTTCTTTGGCTGAGACTCCCACACAGTAGAAATAAGCTGGACTTACCTCTCTGTGTGTACACAGCTGTGTGTGTGAGTGTGTGAGGGCAAATATCTTTGTATCTGCACTTGTTGCACTTGGCGCAGTGTGTGGGCATCCTAGTAAATGTGTCTGTGGTTCTCATGTTCCATCACATTAAATGAGCAAATGACACCGGTGTCACTGCTTACATGAATGAGCCAGTTTGCAAGGGTCTGCTCAGGTTACAACAGCTTTAGGCCGAGTGGAAAATAACTAGATAGACAGACAGATAGATAGATAGATAGATAGATAGATAGATAGATAGATAGATGTGCTTTCTTTACATTGTAAAAATGCACATAAACTTTTGTGTGTTTATTTGCATTAAATGTATTAACAAGCTAAGGATAACACACCACTGCCACACTTTGGTGTGTGTAAGAGCGCCATTTCAGCAGGAGCTGAGTCACCCACCCCCCAGTCCTTCATCAAACCGAGGCACAATTCAGAGGAGGGGTGCTTTGCATTAGGCGCTACGGGCGCCCTTTACAATAAATCCTTGGCAAGCACTTCCTTCGGCTTACCGCTATGCATTTTCGGCACCTTCACACAGCTGTTTGAATTTAACATTTAAACTTGATTTATAATACTATTTTAAGGGGGGAAAAACGGTGCAACTTACTGGATGAATGACGACTTAGGGAATTTGGTAGACTGAGAGTGCTTTGGTTGTGGAAAGTTTTTTTAATAAATAATGTCAGGCCCTTTAATAGATGTATATACAGTACATATCGTTTTACAATAAAATGACAGAGCTGGGAATTTTGATAAAGTAACATTATGTTGGAAAGGGTAAAGTAAGGATATTTGCCTTTATTTGACATAACCGGAAAAGCAAACTCTGTGCTAATGTGGGAACACTGCAGGGACATTTTGGCTTCAGTCACATTGAATATGCAGCCTGTTCTACTTTAATATGATTCTGAGATTTCAATGGACCAATAAAACATTTATTTTGTTTCTGCTACTTACAAGTATAGAGTGTAATACAACAATAACTGCCTGATTATTTCATGAAAACATTTTAGGGTGAACCTTTGTACCAGTAAAAAAAATGTAACAGTGAATAGTGGAATAAAATTAGGTGGAACTGGAAAAAGCCAGAGGAGAAGCACATTCCTGTAGTAAGCAAATATCAATGTTATTCAAATGGTTAACAAATAGATTATTTCTACTTTTCATTGTATTATTTTCTTGAATTTTAGATATTCTATTTTAACAAACGTGATTGTGTTAATTTATAACACCAGTTTTAGGTTTTTTCATCATCATTTGTCATGAAAATGGCAAATTGACCTCTAATGCGGTACAAATACTGAAATAAATTGTTACCGCAGTAGTTTTTCCAACTGAAGCAGACGGGGTTGGACACTCCTTTTTCTGCCAGTCAGCGTAGGCTGAGAAATGGGTGAGCTGCCATTCCGGTCCAAGTTCTGCCAGGCTGAACTTCAATGTGGTGCAGGCCTGCATGAATGCACCCTAGAGGCAGCCATGTCCAGAGGATTTGAGCTGGGGGATCATGGGTATGCAGGGAGCTCCTGCAGCCGCAGTTCCTGAAGAATGGAGAGGAGCTCATTAGGGTGTGTTTCACAAAGAAAGTCACGGAGTAGAGCAAATGGAAACTCAATTTGATACTAATCCATCTGACCGAGGAGCTGGATCCCAAGCAGAAGGCAGCTTTGATCTGAGAGGGATAAAGAAAAGGCAGCTTAAGCTACTTAGGAGCCATTTTCACTTCTTCTGTCTCTGCTCCACTCTGCTTTCTTCTATGTCCTCAGAATGGGTCGAATTGAGAGGCGAGATTCCAGAGCAGTGGCGGGAAACACACACACACACGAAAAATGTCACCATGACACACCGATACACATACAAAAATGCACACGCGCGCGCACACACACACACACACACACACACACACACACCTGTGCAGCATACAGCACTGTTATGGTAAGATAGTACAGCTTGGTGGTCAAAATGAACATTTGTCACCTGGATGACAGAGTCTATATCACAAACCTAGATGAGAAATGGTGATGAACAGTGATAATCCATTTCAGATGGTTTTAGCCCATATAGGAAAGACTGTATGTATCTGAAATGAAAGCATTTATGTTTGTGCCTTGCTAGATGTGTGAGTGTGGGGTCGTGTTTTTGTGAAACGGAGATATGACCACACCTGTAAAGTTTCTGAATCTAATGATAGCTACGGAGAGGCTTTTTTGGCCCCTTCCATTGTCAATGGATTAAAATATCACCCTAGAACTGGCTGACAGCTGCAGTACTCAATCCTGCCCACAGAGACCATAACCTGTTTTGGACCAGAAATAAGATAATTGAGGATGTTGGTACTTCTGCTACCCACACCACCCACCTTCTCCCAAAGAAAAATAAAGAAAGAAGGTTAAAGAAGCAAACTTGATTCAATGGTTTTGACTCACCTGTGTTTATTTCTCACACCTTACAGGGATAATTGAATTGAGGTCATGGTTTTGTTTCCACAGAGACAAGGGATGAAGCAAACAGCACCAGTAAATTGGCACGTTAGTCGAATGACCACAGTTAACATCATAAACCAACCAGCACCTTTATCCAAGCTTTCTTGAACACACACACACACACACACACACACACACACACACACACACACACACACACACACACAACACACAACAACCAAGAGCTTGCTGTCAATTATTCTTTCCTTCACTTGAAACACACACAAACCAATCATTATATAAAACTGCAAGAAGTATGAATGATGCCTCAATATTAGGATGCTGCTGAATTCTGGCAGAAGCGCAATGTGGCCGTACACAATGCTACCTCAGAATGCCAAATTCTTTAGGTTGTGGAACGTCATCGTAGTCGATTTAAAGCTCTTGTCATTTTATTTACTTTTTATGTTGAGAAAGGTTCCTTCTCAGACAAAATGATTCCTCTGAACATGGTTGGCTTGGGAATATAAACAGAATTTCTATTTCTGTCTCTGTTAAATAAGATTGGGGTGGGGATTATACTCTGGAGAATTTCAAAAGTGTTTGAAAAGCTTGTGTCTGGGGCTTTATACTTAAGAGGGGGTTTCATGTTCATGTTCAAATTCATAAAGTGATTACAGAACTGAAGAGAAGTCCATCAGATCTGATGACAGCAAGAATGCTCTGAAGGATCCCTGTAACATTCAGACTTGATATGAAAAAAATCAAACCAAAATTCCAAGGAGTGGTGTTGGCTATGGCTCATTTGTCTTCAGATGTAACATGAAAGGCGTGTTACAAGTGAACCATACCTAATAGCCTGTGCTGTACTCTAACTATAGCTCTTTTCACTTTTAATTGGAACACAAGCCAAAGATTAATGGACACTTTCAGCTTTTATGATGAAATACAATGATGCAGCACTGGCTCCAAAAGGCAATGGAACAAGTACAAAATGGAACATGGACCATGTACAAAAATAGCTTGCAAACATGCAGAAAAATAAATATTATATAGAGAATATGAGAAGTTGGAGAAATAAAAGGGTTTGAGAGAAGAACTGGAGAGAAGGTAGAAGGTAAAAAACAAGGTAGGCCCACTGGTGATAGGAGCACTTTGAGGTGTGACCCCTAAGCTGGAGGAGCATCTCCATCAGATCCCCAGGTATGACAACATCAGTCTCAGTCCAGAAGAGCATGATCCTAGGAACAGCAAAAATACTACACCGCACCTTCAAACTAGGCCTCTAGTAGGAAGCCTGACTCTGGGGAAAGTTACCACCCACAAGGGATACTGGGTGAGAAAAAAGTTTTTTCATTAGCAATATCGAAAATCTGTTTCTCTTTGTCTTCCTGGAACTTTACAAACCTCCCCCTTTGTAACATTTTGGACACTGTTTTATAGAACAGCTTCCAATGATTTACAATTTATGCCGCAGTTCAGACTAAGTACCTTGTTCCAGGGTGTACAGCAAGAGGTGCAATTCAAACATGACAAATGTAACCATTAGACCAACTGCTACTATTAGCCCACAGTCAGCGTTACACTGAAACCGAGGTTCCCTTCTCAGCAGACCTCCAGGTGCTCTGTCATCCAGCATCAACAGTATTGACTGGAGACCCAGAGATTTGCCAACCAGGCCCAGAATGGCACTATGTGAACCTAAAGTGTGACTGATTTCTCTCGTGTGACCCCTGTGTGCCACTATCCCTGCATATCTGATTCCAGTGCCACATTATCCCTTCAAATGACCTCAGAGCGACTCTAACCCCCACAGAACTCTGCCCTCTCTAGAACAGGTCTTCTCATGCCACCAATTTGATTATAGCAGTTTAGACCTTTTTCCTGTTGCTATACACAAAATACCCTGTGTACACATTTACTATCATTTTTTCACCTGCCAGATATTAAGATTTTGGTAACACTGACTACACACTTCGTATGCAGCATCAGCAGAAACTTTTGCACAGGACTATGCACATGTATTTCCCGAAATTACCTTTAATACTTCAGACATGAAATAACTCAATCTGTTATGAAGCTGGAGGCTTTTTTCCAGGGAAACCTGACACAAATATTCTTTCTTCAGAAATCTGATATGCTCAAGAGCTCACGAGTTCGTCTTGTCCGGAATACAGGCAGCAGGCAGATTGTTGTTTCTACACGGCATGGAGCACTGGGGAAAAGAAAAAGGACCAACAGGAGATAAATGACAGACAGAACATCAGCACTCACAGCAAGCGAGGTGTTCAGCATTTTGAGAAGAACACCTGGGAACCGCTGTGTCTTCCGCTTCATGTCCTGACAGCTGAACAGTTGCACTCCCTGCCTCTTAAACTTTCCCAGATGTGAGTGTTTCAAGATTTGGGAGCGAATGGGACAGGAGGGGTTAAGATTAGTGTCTAGAATGAAAGTGGGGAGGACAAAGGAGAGGAATTGAGAGGTAAATAAGAGAGAAGAAAGGAAGCAGATGGAACCCAGAGCAGAAGATCTGCAACCTCTCCTTCTACCCAACTGCTTGCCCTAGTAACCTTTCTGTCTCCTGTCTTCCACTTTCTTTAAACAGTGCTGTGTTCCTCCAGCTACGGCGACATTTGAATCATGATTATCTTCCATGTTACTACTTTACATAAAAGTCCAAGCCAAGCCCTGAAAGCAGGTTGGGCTCAATGCTGAGTTATTGGCTTCTAGCAACATAAAACCAACCACTTCATCTGTGACTGTTGATTTGGTTGCACTTATTATGTACCCAAAAAACATGGAAAATATATACAGTACTGTGCAAAAGTCTTAGGCATGCAACTTCAATGTCTGTTGAGAAGTACAGGCAGATTCTTATCTACCATCAGGGAGGTTTCTGGTTGGTCCCAAATTCATTCTGCAGCCTGAGAATGACCTCAGACACCCAATCTCAGTCATACACAACTATCTTGAGCAAAAAGAAGGAATCCTGCAACAGATGGTATGGTCCCCACAGAGCCCTGATCTCAACATGATCAAGTCAGTCTGGGAGGACATGCAGAGACGGTCAAAGTCTGCAGAAGAACTGTGGCCAGTTCCTCAAAATGTCTGGAAGAACCTACCAACCTCTACCTTAAACTGCTTGCAAGCTTGCATAAGAGAATTGATGCTGTTTTAAAGGCAAAGGATGGTCCCACCAAATATTGATCTGATTGAGGTTTTTTTTCTCTACTGAACTTTTTAGAAGGTTTATTGATTAATAAGTATTCATGGCATGATTTTTGGAACCATCCTCGCTTTATAGTATTTTTCCCACAGGTGCCTAAGACTTTTGCACAGTACTGTATATTTGCTAGTTTTACACAGGTCTGCCCACACACTGTTTAGTAGGGTCTTTTTGACATAATAAATGGACTGAATGTGGAGCACCAGACGGAAACATACCAAACACTCCTTGGGTCAAAGTAATACACGTATTCTGTTCGCTGTCACACACATTTGATGGGAGAAGACGAAACGCTGTAACTGAAATAACAGTTCCCTTAAGGGCAGTCTATATTTCACTAGGGAAGTGATCTGTTCAAACCGCCTCGAAAACAACACCCTGGAGAGTTGAAATACAGAGCTAGATGATTCAGGGTCCGAAGCCTGGACTTCTCATTTGCTCCGAACTAGTGAAGTGAACGCTGTTGCCGAGGACCGAAATACATTCATCCATTCCTGCTACATGCCTATAGCAACCAAAAACATGCCCATACAGCAGGTATTTTTAAACCATTCTCTCATTTTTTCTCCTAGCTTCCAAGAGGTGGAATGAACTTCCACTTAAAGTTAGGTCTAGTCCCAGTGTTCAAGTTCTCCTCTAGCTCTAGAAGACCAGCACCTTCTCCCACCCATCTTGTATCTGTTCTGCTGTGTTGCTCTGGATTTTTCAACACATCTATCTTACTACCTTCCTAACACCTTGATTTCATTGTTCCTGACTGCTGTATCTTCTTAGGTTTTTTTGTCAATTTATGTATTGTACAAATCTGAGACTGCGAGTCACATTGAATAAAGGCGTCAGCCAAAAATAATTTGCTATCCTGAATTTTCAACAAATAAATAAAAGCTCAATAAATAAAAGTCTTTGGAAAACAACTGAGACATTTTGGCTTCACAGAACAATATTTACATGTTCATCTTTGTAGCTTTTTCCAGTTGATCTCTAAATGAAATGTTCATTGAATATAAATTCTATAGTCACTTTAACTGAAAAATGTATTTTTCAATCTTTGTCAAGTGATTTTAATATTGCAGGTTTTCTTCAGGTCACATTGGTTTCATTTGTAGCAGCTGACAATGACCGGTGGTCCTCATGTATAAATTAATCTTGCAAAGCATCTCTTTTTTTATCCTGAATGCAAATATGGTGGATTCAGATAATAATGTGTAAATGACCACTTTAAAATTCAGTGTTCTGCTTTTTAATCACAGTTCGTCTATTGTTAAACTAATGTGGTAATTATTTTCTCTTCTCTTTTGCACCTGTGGTATTCAGTTTTAAACATCTCATGTCATAAATGGTGGTCATGTGTTCTTTTTGCACCTTAAATTGCAGTTTTATTTACAGCTGATTGTACATGCAAATGTTAGCAAATATGAAGGTTAAGACTGTGTCTCATCCTACATGCCAGTTTTGTTACTGAGTTTAATATTATGCTTGTTTTATTTACATTTTTTAATTGCATTCAGAGAACTTAATAAAGATTGATGTTTATTCCATATTTTCAACATGAAAGATAAAAGCCTAAAAAAATCAGTTCTTTTATTTTATAGTACTTGTAGCATTTCTCATTTCACAAATAAAAAAGTGTTAACTCGTAGGTTCTTAACACTACCAAGGGTAGATGAACACTTTATGTTAATTTACACAGGATACCTTCTGTAATTCTACTGCTTTACACCTTTGGTTCAAAGTCTGATGCACATTTCCTTTATATCATCCAGTTTAATTTAGTCTAAAAGCGTCACTGAAAATGAAATGAAAGGCTGAACATCGTTTCATAAATGCATCACCTTAGTTTATCTATATCATATTATCTTTTATCTTTTTATTATCTTTTTCTTAACATTCTTTAAATTTTTGTCATTCTCTTGACTTCTTCCTGTGCTGCGCACTATGAACCTGAGGATCTTCATTTCATTCTCCCATGTATGCCTGCTGTATAAAGGCGCTCGACAACAAACAATTCTTGATTCATGAAATGCAATATTTAAAATTTTGACAGCAAGCACTTTTAAATAAGTTGTACTTGTTGCATAATTTGATACCAGACCCTTTTTGAGTAGGGCCTCATCTCACAGGGTGTCTCACACCTCAGCCAGTTACAATTTTGGAGTTTGAATACTGCATTTTTTACAGTATATAAACTCTAATATACAAACCAGTCCAGCCAGATTGCTCAAAGTAGAGGCTAAATAAAATCGTACTGTCATGCATTCTGCAAATAATTTTTTTACATCCCATTATTTATATTAAAAGATTTTTCATCCCATTTCAGAAAATGAAGGGGGCGTCAAAATGTGAAATGGACTGTTCCTCACAGGGCCTCTTGGACAGCTTTGCCCATATTTAATATGTAGTAGCAGCCTGGATTAATCAAGATGATATAACAGAAAAATAAGAATAATCTATGTTTTATTTTACTGTAAGAGTGCTGGTCATCACTTGGGCCTTTGTTCAGCACGCTGTCACCTGGTCAGAAGCACACTAGTTAAAAATAAATGTATTGAAATTGGTTAGCAATATACAGCGCATATATTTCTTCAATTTCATATTGAGAATGTATAGCAAATATTTTTTTGCATGATGTTCAAAAAAGAAAAGAAGAAACACCAAGTGTTGAGAGAATATATATGACCCTGTTATTGTGGTCACATAGTTACAATTTTGTCACACAGGCTGTTGTCTATGTATTTAGAGGTTAAGGCAGGAACCCTGCTTCAGTGTTCTGTGGGCAGGACAAAAGGAATTCTGATGTCATGAAATTGTACATAGTGGTTAACTTGAGGGGAGGCAAGGATGACTTCTGAAGTCTGCATTGGTAAGAGAAGACAAGTCCAGATACCCTGACAGTGTGGGTTTCTTTTCAGATATTATGGCTTCCAGCTACCGTAGAAAATTAGGGGTTTTCATGTACGTGTAATGTCATATGGTCTTGTATGGAAAATTATAAATTTTATGAAAATGGTCCCACAAATTACATGCAGAGCTTCTTAAAGAACTTGAAATCCACAAATATACCTCATATACAAATCACTTTAACGCTTGTACATTTTTAGTATGTTTTTCTTCAATTTATCAGTCTCCCTTTTGAAGCACCCATGGCAGCTCAGGAGGGATGAAGAGAGGGGCACATCTGTCCGAAGTAGGTGTAGTTAGTTTCCCTCTTCCTCCCACAAGCTCCAGACTTCAGCAAGGGGATATAACATACTGAGAGACGTAGGTGCACCTGTGCGGCTATGGGCAGCGACAGACCTACCATTAGGCCAAGACAGGCAAGAATCCCAGGCCCCCATGAGACCAGATATTTGCATTTATATATAAATTGATGTTCATATGAACTTATACCTAAATATCAAACATCAAAATTGCTGTCATAGCTATCATTTACAGTCACGTGTCGTCCACCTCTTTCAGTCCAGGCTGTAATGGACTATTTCATAGTGTTCCCTCACTGCGGCCAACAGACAGTGTTAACAACATAGCGAAGATGGCAAGTTCAGAGTGCAGCAGTGTGAATCTTGGACACACTGTGTTTTACACACTAGGCTAGTGTGTATTTTAATGATATCTCTACATACCTGATATGTGGTTGCAATGGCCAAAGTACCTTTTGGTTGATTGTTAAACTGGTCTGGCACGGGGAGTTATACCATACAGTGAGATGAAATGGGTTGAAAACTGATGGCAGGCACGTAAACACAATCTGCTTCTTAGGTGTAAAAGCCAATTATCTTAGCTTTGCCTAGGGCTCCCAAAACATTAAATCTGCTGCTGGTGATGGACAGGCCCTTTCCTCACTCACACTTGAAGGTAGTGTCCTATAGAGACATGCCTGGATTGGTCCTAAATATTATTTATTTAACCTTTTGTCCTGTGCACATCTAAGTGTCATGGAAACAATGTGTGAGGGTCACATAGAATCCAATTCTTCCTTCATGCCAAAGGATCCAAGATCAAATCCCAGCAGAGTTCATCACAATAGAACAGTGACCTCTCAATAGTGCAGGAATAGAATGAATTCCAACCTCTTTCTTGTACCGACTGACTGCTTAGGGCAAAGGCCTTTGGATCAAGTAGCTTCATACTGTGAAATCTTTGCTGACCCTCAGAACCAGCCAAACTTGGACACGGCACATGTCCGCAGCCACAAAGACAGGAGTAGTTTCAAACCACAACATACTGGAGAAGATTATTATATTCCTCCAGTGTAAATTAGCTGGCCATCAGTGCTGTTTGATATTTGAGTAAATCACTGAATTAGCATGGGAAAGAAACAAGCTGTGCAAGGTTGAAAAGAACTGAAATGATCTGAAAGGTCCATGGCAATTTCAGACTATATTTATCAGCGGAAGTGATAGTAACCCAGTAACATTGCTCTTACAACTGAAATACACCAGGAGGGCTCTGCAGGAAAGTGTAAATGCTTTGCTGGTCTACATCTTTCAGCCGTTCATGTTGTAGGAGTGTGTCCACAAAACCACTTGCCAAGACACCAAAATTATAGGCTTTCACTGGCTCTCAATGGAAATGTCTGTGTGGGGTGCTGGCCCCCATTACATACCCCACACCTCCCCCTCAGCATTTAGTACCATAATTCTCAGATATATAGCTGTCACTATCAGAGGCTTGTTTAAAGCCGATGGCAATACAAATCCCCAGCACAGTTCACTTTGCCAATATGTAAGCTGCATCAGATCAGTGGCTTTATGCAGTTTAACACCATGTAAGCACCAAGTACAGTGCTTTTCTTCAACCCATTACATAACCCCCATCTAAGTAAACAAAGAACAAACTCACGATTACGGTGCCTTCCAAAAACATCAGAGAAAAAAAATCCATCTGGACCCTAAATACTTAATTTACACCACATTGGTAAGATCATTAGGTATTACGTTTGCAGACAAAGACATTTAAACATATAATTGACACCAGACTTGTAAGGTCAATAGGTATCATGTCTGGAGAGAAAGGTGTTTAGGATTGTACAAGTTAGGCCTACTTGTATGTATCTACTTGACTACTGGAAGGTTCTTTAATTATTATACCTGTAGGGTATACTTGCAACAAATGTGTGGTTGATATTCCTTTTTAAATACACAAAAGGAAATTAAGACCCAGACCTAAATCAGATATCATGGAAAGGGGTCGTGCAGGAATGAAAACTTTGGTAATGTGCTCACACTAGATTGAAAGTTCTCAACTGGTATGACATTGGCAATGGTTATTTGAAGCATCCTGCTTGTACTCCAGGACACACAGGGAGCCCTGCAGCTCTGGGCCTTTAGCAGGTCAGGGGTCACTCAGGCTGGCCGGACCAATATTGTATTCAGGTCATTCTATGTAAACAAACTGAGGTCATCTGAGTGCAGGGGACTGTGTGAGCGTTGCCAGGTTATTGGGCATCCTTTGGGACTTGACCATATTTAAGGAAACCTATACTATATTTTCAGCATGCAAGAACCAAAGGGTTTAACGTGCATCGATCAACAATACAGGTCAAAATGCAAATTTACACTCTTTTACATCAACAGGAACGGCAATTCTGACTTTGTGGTCAGAAGGAATGTTTTAAATGCATCGCAAACTCTGTGAAAGGGAGTGTTTAATTGCAAATTCTGCAAAATGGAATTTCGCCCAGTGTTTTCAGACTGCCCCCCAAAAATCTAGGCATTAAGAACAGGTCAAAAGTGAGTCTCCTGAAACTTACAGGTGGATCTAAATCCCAGCAGACATCCCCTCAGTTTGCAAGCTATATTGCTCTTGGTTGAGTTCATCCTGTGTAATCAATCATACAGATTATGTTGTCTTCCTACAGCACATTGGTCTGACTTATTCTTTGAAGAAACTAACACAAAGCCAGAAAAAACCGCTCAGGTTGTGACACATGGGGAAGTATATGCACACGAACAATGTAGAACTCAAAAAAAGACTTAAATGGAGGAGTGAACATGTGACCATACAAAGCTGGGTGAACACAGTCGACGAGAAAAAGTATAAAATATTCACATGTATATAAAACTCTTTGAGGAAATGTATTAAGCAATGATGAAACGTGTACAAATATGTGACTGTGTATGTTTACTGGGTCTAATCTGTATTCAATTGTAAAAAGTGTGTCAACTGGTAAATCATGACGCTCAAGGAGAATTATGTCCTCCCTCTTGCTAACTTAACCTCAAGGGAGGGATGGGTTCAGAGATGGCTCTGACCCAAAACAGGGCAGGGAATGATTCTGGGTGTGGTGAACTGGGATGGGTTTGATTTCTTTAAACAATTGTCTCTTCTGTTTCTGTGTTTCCTGCCGTGTCGCTCTTTATGCATGCGCTGATGGAAACCAGACACTGTAGCATCCAATATATCAAGGTCAAATGAAAAAGAAAAAAAAATCCACTAACTATACCATCATCCCATGTGTTGAATACTTTCATTTCACATGGCAACATGTGAAAGGACGGTAGTTGACATTTTTTGGAAAGATGGGTTCAGTGGTGTTTATGGTGCCGATACTAACTGAAGAGTTATTGTGAAACATTTCCAAGCAGTGTCCCAAACACAGTCACCCCTGGACCCTGTAGTGGCTAAGAGGATAGAGGCAGAGGAGGAGTGTGAGAGAAGATTGTTTGATGTAGCCATGATCCTTTCATATTTTTCCTGCACCAGGCCCACATGTAAGGCTGTAGGTGGGACACATAAAGGATCTGTGGTTTTCCTTAGCTGTGAGGCGTTGTTGTGCCCTGTTTCTCCTTCAGAAGTGTCTGCATGAGGGCTTCCTCCTAGCTGGGTACGTTGAGGGTCATTTCATTTCCTGCAACATCTTTGGAGATCAAACCAGCCAGCTGGAGACGACTTCTCCCACAAAGTGCTGCCATGGAAGAAATCTTCCCATGATCTGGGAGAAAAAAAAAAAGTGAAATAGTGGAAAAAGAGGGTGAGAAAGAACGGAAGTATCAGTGACCAGTGCCTTGGTTTTTTTATGTTAATGGTTGACCAAAATGATTAGTTGTGCAGATAACCACTCCTTGCACTGAACAGTGTTTGATTCACTCTGTTGGACAAATGAGCAAACTGAGCAGAACATAAGACTATTTGCCAATGCAACAGAAAATTCCTTTAAAAAATCTGCTGCATGGTAAAGCTGTGCCGAACATGATTTTGGGCCAACACCATAAAAGAGAGACACGTTCAGAAACCTTCAGAAGAAAGGCACGGCACTCATTCTACTTCTACATATCTTTGGAACTTTAAAATTTCACTGAAAATGTAATTATAAACTAAGCTACAGCAGCTGGACCTCTTGACTTGTGCCAGAAAACAGTCACAGCAAAAATGCTATTCTCTTGGTGGTGGAAAGCAGAGTAGATGAAATAATTCATAGGGAAGACATGAAGAAGCCACTAATATGTACTCATTAGTGGTTGGGAGCACTAACTGGTTAAATGAGCTTGTAATTTTCCATGTACAGGCTGTTTTAAACATGGATTAAATGAAAATGCTCTTCATGGGAGTCTGCAGTAGTTGTAGACATGCTCAGGCCATGGAGGCCATTCCACCCTCCTGCAGTTTGCTTGCCAGGCTGAGGGCTGCAGCGGGTGCCCCCGTGCTCTGTGTGTTGCCTTAATGCTACAAACAAGGAAAACAATGAATAGAAAAAAGGAAACATCTGGTTGTCGTTTGGGCCGCAGCAGAACACTTAAATTATCCCCACAGATCCCAGGAGAAGAGCGAGCCATGCTGTTGTGATCTGTGTCTGTAGATCAAGAATGTTTAGTGCTGGTGAGGCTTATAGCCCTTTTTTCAATAGAATGCAGGTCAGGACTCTGTCACCTAACAGGTTGAATTTTTTGAATTTCCCATTTTATTTACATGGGAAGAAACGCTGAAAAAAGCATTAACAAAAATAGCACAAACTTTACATCTACTTAAACTGACCACATATAGTAAAGGGGCGAATTTTGCCCGAGTCTAATTGGTTGTCTTTAAAATCAAAGCTGTAGTCGTATAAATGATTGAGATCCTGCTCTAAAACCTTAGATAATGGAATTTTACTGGAGAGTTTCTGTAACTGCATGATGGGAGGAGTGAAATGAAAAAGTACTTTTTTCTTTCTGTCTTCCAATGGGTGACGGCTCCTCTAATTAGGCCAATGCTTGAGACTGAAGCAGCTCTTGACTGTCCGCGTTTTACTGCGTTATTCGCCACTCGACACCTCCCGGGTCTCAAGCAACCATTATCAATCCCCGCTACGAGCTCAGGACCTCACAAAACACATTGAGTGCGACGAGAAAAAGAAACAATTGCGACCTGTTGACACGGGTCAGCTGCAACTTAGGAAAAGTTAGGATGAGGACAAAAGAACATCAAGTTTTAAATGGCAATTCCTAGAAGAGGCTCCGTAACAAAACCTAGCAGAGCTTCCAAGAACATGCTTGGAGTAGGCTCGGAGCAGTCTGGAGAAGAACCAATAAAAATAACATTGTTACGAGAAGGAGAAAAAGTCATCTATTTTTTATTAATTTGGCTATACTTGTTTTTAACTCGGTGCAACAACGAATCAACACAAATTTTTCATCATAGTGTTATATTACTACAGAATTCAATATTGTATAGCACTGTACCTCTATCAAATTTTCAGACTCTACACCAGTTATTGCAGCCAGTCTAGTTCATGAAAAGCCTGTGTCAGCATAGGATACTCAGAGGGTCCGGTCCTTACCCTCGGTACTTTCATTCTGATATTATCATTTATTCCTACCAGAAGTAAACAGCTGGATTGTTTCTGGTCCCAGATGGAACCCAGATGGAACGAAGTTTTCCCTCCTCCTCCTCCTCCTCCTCCTCATAGGACCATCTTTAAGTCACTGCTTAAAGCTGACTGCTTTGTTTCTATTTGCTTTGTTTTTCTGTTTTGGCCAGTGTCCAGCTGACCAGAAGACGTTACACTGGTGCATCTGGACAGCTGTAAGAAGTCCAGCTGTTAGGAGTGCAACCCAAGTCCCCTGGGGAGCAGACCTCAACCAGAGCAGCAGCAGTGCCCCCGGCTGGCCAAAAGGGGCACCACATACCAAATAGATGTGGGTCATTTGGGCAACAGGAGAGAGGTGTTAAATGTAACTGCAGAACCTACTGTTGATGCATCTGTCTTTCTGGCTGCAAAGACAGTCATGAAGGATGTCTGCAGCCACTAATGTGGAGACCACTGCTTTAGATTTTGGACCAAGAGAAATCCTGAGAAAGGACTGTGTTTGACCCTTTTGGTTTGTGTGGGAATGCCCTTAGGATGCCATGGAAACCCAAAAAGAAAGGCGTGAGGAGCAAGAGGACAGGCAGGCTGGGAATCTCAGCAGAGTTCAGCAGCTCACAGTGTGAAAACACTACCATCATGTCCACCGCACTCTAACTTAATGGAATCATTTGTTACATTTCTCAAAACCATTCATCTGTGATGAAACACAAACCTCTACCAAATCAAGGCCAGTAAAAATGCACTAACCTCTAATGGACCTTCATTATCATTCCTAGGAATGAATTTCTTCTGAAATCTAATTAAACCTTTGCAGAGCACAGCGAACACATTTTAATTTAGTCTAGAAGGGAACACCAAATATTTCACATAAGGACAAGCTGGACAATACCTGCCATGAATTGTCCAGCAGACTTCATATTGTTTTTAATGTGCCTATAAATCACTCTGAGACAAAACAAGTGCAACTCATTCTGCCCGTGAAGGTTAATACGAGGTACTGAGGGCCAGGGTGGTTTTATATACAAAAGGAAACCAAACAAAAAGAGGGAATGTTGTCAAACACATTTAAATGGCAACCCGATGGGCCAAGCGGTCATTGTGCTGCAGACGATGTGTTCTGCATGAGATGAGCGCTAATGGGGCTGCCGCTCCCCGGAATACACTGCGCAGTCTGTGAGCAAGACAAAGGAAGCCGCGGCGAGGATGTGGGCCGATGTTCGCGCATGGGGAGTGCAAAGTGGAGGCTGGAAGGCGGATTCTTCAGAGCCATCCAAAGCACACTGATTCGGAGACGAGGTGCTGTTAGTCGGCACGTAGGCCCCAAGTCTTTGCACTCGGTTGGGGCCCTTGCTGGCATGCCAGTGCACCGAAATCTCACGTCGCTGGCATGCAGTGTCTTCCAAAGATCACATCAGAAGGAATGGCCTGAATGCACATTGAAGATATTATGAATGTAATCATTCATGTCTTTTTCTGGTGAGCTCTGAGCTGATGAGGAAGAGTCTGAAAAGATTTTTTTCTTGTGTTTCACCAGGCTTGTCTCAATGTCTGTTTTGCAAAAAAAAAAAGGACCAATTCAAAGGGTTTTAAATAAATGTGTCCAATTGACTTCCTCAGAGTCAGCTGCGCTTGCAAGTTAATCTTTCTAAGAAGGTTTGCTATGGCAGCTGTGCTTACTTCCACACCACAGAGTAAGTCTATCTGAGATTAAATCAAGCAATTCAGATTCTCTTTCTGTCGGTGCCTCTGTCTAGTCAGTAAAAACCAAAGGTGATAATGACTAAAGACAAACTTGAATGAATGGAGGGTAAATATAACAGTAGCTATGTAAGGGATACATGTGGCATATTTGGCTACCGTGGTGGCCAGAACTTGTTTCTGGAATGGAACTGAAGAACTTCAACATCTTGGATGCAGGTGGAGTCGGGGTGAGGTGGCAGAAAGAGAAATCTCTTTGACAAAACACACATGCAGAAATAGCTGTGGATATTCGCTGGATGTGCCCCTCATTTAACACAGCACATGTAACCCTGTAAATGGCAGACAAGCCTCTCCATGCATGGAAGCTGCATGAGTACATAAATAACTTATAAATAAATCGTTTTTAGAAACTCCCATCACGCGTACCTGTCAAAACAAAATTCGATTGGTGAAAACTCTAGCCTGGGTAAAACTGAGAGAAGCAACTATGAATCTCTATTGTACAGGTACTGCTGAGGAAGCTTTAACTTTTTACATTTTATTAACCTACACTCGAGAAATTAATATAAATCTGTGTTTTTGTACCCTTGGTGCAGATCAGTGTCAGACTTTTTTTCTCATCTTCTGACTAATTCCATTCAATCCATTGTGTCACCCAACCGAAGGGCCCAAATTGCAACCCCCCCCCATGTTTCATTTAAATATTAAAGGCATAAGAGAGTCTTTGCACACTTAAAATCCCTCCCGGTCCCATTTAGTTTCCTTCAGGAAATGTGACTGCTAATGTGTCTGTGATTAAGAGGTGGGTCATGAGAACAATGTGGGCTCTGTCACAGGCCTGACACTAATCTCTCCTTTTTTAACACTGATGAATTATAATGGAATTCCAGTTATTGCTGGAATTCAAGAATATTCCGTTAATTAATGTGTAAATAAAGCTTAATTTTTTCAAGGCAGTTAGTTGGAAGCATGCAATTAACCCAAAGAAAAAGACCGTGCAGATCTAATATCATTTTTAATCAAAGTGCTAGCAACCATAGAATAACAGTGACTGGTGGATATTAGCTTAATGCACCGATCATTTCTATATGTATACATGCACACAATTTGCTTTAAGCAAAGAAGTGACTTAAGTATTTTAAAAAGGAAGCCAAATTCGGGTAATATTGTTTTGCAGTCTGCAAGTTCTGAGAAAGGGCACCGAGTTCAGCGCTTGTCAAATTTTTTTTGTATATTCTACATACACAGCTGTAGTAGAAGGAACAGAAAACTGCACTGGTCATTCTTTCACTAAGTAGTGCTCTTCTAAATATAGAGGTTAATGATGTTAAAGTATTTTATTGTAACCCACAGAATGGATTAAACCTTGCTATTATCAGTCTTGGTATGTCAGAATCATTACAGACTGGTCAATTTAAGGATAGATATTGAGCATAACGTTCCATCACAAAGCTAAAGCTTCACATTCCCATTTTGGCAAGTTACACATTTAGCATAACATAAAGTGTTTTCCCAGAGATGCGGCACTATCACACTGTCAATAATAAAACAACACTGATGTCGAATCGAAGAGTGGTCCGGAAGTGCACTTTGGCTTACATTCTGCATGTCCGAGCTGTGTAAGACACAAACAGTTACAGCGGTTTTGGCCTGACAAGTCCTTTGTTCATTGAGTGTTACATAATGAGTCTAGCTCATGTACTTTGCCCCAATCCCTTTGTCCCAGTGTAGTTTAGGTCTCACAGTTCAAGCCATGAATCTTACCAAGAGACGTGCACTTCATTAACAACCCTGTAAGCTCACAAAGGGGCAACATGCATTTGGAGAAATGCTTCAAGTGCAGGAAGTCTCGCAACAATGAATATTGCAGATAAGTATTTTTGGTAACACTTGCGTCTTCTTTCTCTTTTGCTTACGCCACAGTTTGTCAGAATCACTGCTGATTTGTGGTGAAAAGCAGAGGGCCAACCATTATGCACAGCATTCTAGGGTAGAACCTAATTTTAGCAGATAGTAAGTAGCAAGTAGTGCTCACTAACATTACAGCAATTTCCCTTAAAAGCATTGCCATCAGCTACAGAAACATCAGGTCCTTATGCAGTGAGTCACAATGTAAATGATCTTACTAGATGATGTTATAAACCGCTGCTAAACTTAATATTTTCCCACTTTTTAGTCCCTTTTTTACTCACAACTGAGTAAAGGCCCTTCATCAAAGTCAGAACCATCAAGTTAAAAACCACCTGGTTCCTTCAGAGAACTTGAATTTAATACTGCACACCTTCCCTGTGGCGCAGAAAAGAATGGACAGCAGGCTAGAACTGCTGTTAAGAACAGGAGTGTGGGATTCTTCCTGACAACATTTATAAAAGGAAGTCTATCCTGTATCAAAATGGATTTTTCTTGTATTGTGGCTTATCGCAGCTCAGTGGTTAGCACAGAAAAACAGAGGGGCGTTCAATACAGCAATACTGTTATTCTATGTGAGACTCCTTAATATATTAACCACACAATTGCTTCCCCTACTTGTTTCACACAATAAAAGTGTGCTTGTTGCACAGTTCGACTTGTGAGCCAGTGCGTCACTATCAAGCTAAACTTTTCTTCTGTAAAACTTAAAGTCACAGGTCAAGTGCTGCGGCTTCTAGAAGATGGGAAAACAAGGTTCTGGACTCTCTTTATTGTCATCTGCACTTATACAGATATGCAAAAGAGAGAGCAAAATGTAGTTTCTTCTGGACCATCACGCAGAATACAGGTAATCCTCAACTTACGACGCACTCTGCATATGATGGACTCGCACTTGCAACGAAGAATAATAATAATGAGTGAAAAAATAATAGAAATAATAATTTAAAAAATGAAATGGACAAAATTTGAATGATTCCCAGAATTCTGATAGGCAAATGAGCATCTTATAACTAATTAAAACATGTGTACATGAACATGTCGTAATATACAATATACAGTACCTGTACAGTGCATGAACAACGTCGTACTGTAATGATATTGTCTGCTGACAGCTGTACAAAAACATATACAGGACTGTGACGCGACTGAACACTTATAGCTTATACTATAGCTGGAAAAGCTCTGAAAATGTCACATTAAATGCATTAAAACATTGCACAAGTGTACAGTACCTGCACTGTATGCTCGTGCGACACCATAACGTAAAATTTGGATGAGATGAATATCATACAAGATTGTATACTACACACTCACCCCTTCCATGCACACCCAGCAACCATCTTCTTGACCATATTAAGGATCACAACTTCCTTTCATTTAACATTCTGGCACAGTTTGGCTGCTTGTAAAATTAAATCCTTGACTAGTGTATTTTTCATGATACAAAGGCCTTAAATGATCTTTTATTGTTTTTTTTCCTGGAAAATTGATTTTCTGTTTCATATTTAATAACATTTTCTGTTTCATTAAGTTGTTTTAACTATTTCAGCTAAAACTGTCCAAGAAGTGTTAGAAATCACAAAAGTGATTAAAAGAAACCACAAAGACTATTATTGAAAATGAATTGAGGTAAAAACAAACTATGAACAAAAAAATCCCTGGGAGGCACATATAAACATAAAGGTCTTGGTGTGAATAAGTTTTACAGACAGTTTTTAAGAGGAAAATTGCCGATTTCTAGAGTAGCAAAACTTATTTTGTTCACTCTCAGCTTTTCTCCTCAAGTGTGGCTGGAATGCTGTGAGGTTGCAGCAAAATGAGAGTCACAGGTCAAAGTTTTTGAATTCTCAGGATTTGGCTTGACAAGGATATTTTACTTGCTGAAGACCTGTGCAATTGTAAACAAAAGTCTAAATCCTTGTAATCTTTACTGCCTGCTATGCTTGCAGGTTGAAGAGCAGCGTGAAGATTTCCAGTTGCTGCCATTAGAATGATGAACATCCGTGGGTTCGTGTCGTTGCTTGACTGGTATATAGTGTTTGGGTTTCGTGGACATCATACAGCTTCTTTTGTGTAGCAGGGCACTCACCTCCACCACTTTTCTCTGACTTACAAATGGATAGTCATCATCTTCAAGGCAGAAGCACCGAGATGCACTGGTGTCACACTACTCATCTTCCTCCTAGAGCAGAGATGAGTGAAATATGGGGAAAGTGAAAAATCAAGATTTCTTTCAATATGGCTTTTGAGAACATTACCTACAGCAGTGCATCCCAGTCATAGACCAAGCAACCTCATGTTCATCTCATCTCAGTAATTATCTGAACCCTGCAATAGACTGCTGTTGCATCCAGGGTTTTCCCAACTTGGCTTTGTGCCCTGGGCTTCCAGGACAAGCCCCGGACCACCACAACTCTGACTTGGACAAGCGTATAACAATATTGAGGACGGGATGGGGAGTTGTCTTCTTTGAGCTGATCATTCAATACACAGGATTTAAGGCATAATCTATTACTTTAGGACTTGCTAAGTTTACAAACGCCATTTCCGGAAAAGTTATATTTGTAGGACATTTTTTAAAATGCAATAAAAACAAGAATCTGTGATTTGTTAATCTCTTGAACCTTTATTTTACTGATAAAAGTACAAAGAAAACATTTACAATGTTTTCACTGACCAACTTGATGGTATTTTGTAAATATACAGAAATTTTGAATTTGATGCCTGCAACACACTCAAAAAAAGTTGGGACAGGGGCATGTTTACCATCGTGTTACATCACCTTTCCTTTTGCACTCGAAGTGCAAAATGCACTTTTTAATCTTTTGAGAACTGAGGACACTAATTGTTGCAGTTTTACAAGTGAAATTTTTGCCCATTCTTGCTTGATACCAGACTTCAGCTGCTCAACAGTCCGTGGTCGCCGTTGTCTGATTCTCTTCTTCGTGATGTGTCATACATTTTCAATAGGAGACAGGTCTGGACTGCAGGCAGGCCAGTCAAACATGCACACTCTGTGTCTACGAAGCCACGCTGTTGTAGCACGTGCAGAATGAGGCCTGGCATTGTCTTGCTGAAACGACGTCGCCTTGATGGCAGCATGCGTCTCTCTAAAATCCCAATATACACCTCCGCGTCTATGGTACCTTCACTCATATGCAAGTCACCCATGCCATGGGCACTGATGCACCCCCATAACTTGACAGATGTTGGCTTTTGCACCTTTCGCTGATAACAGTCTGAACAGTCTCCTTTTCGTCTTTGGCACGGAGAACTCGACGCCTGTTTTTCCAGAAACAAGCTGAAACGTGGACTCATCTGACCACAGCACATGATTCCACTGTCTTTTGGACCATCTGAGATGAGCTTGGGCCTAGAGAACTCGGCGCCATTTCTGTATAGAATTGTTGTAGGGCTTTTTCCTTGCATAATAGAGTTTCAGCTTGCATTTCTTGATGCAGTGGCATACTGTGTTAAGTGACAACGGTTTTCCGAAGTACTCCCGAGCCCATGTGGCTATTATTTATCACAGCAGCATGAGGGATTCTCATGCAATGCTGTCTGAGGGCTTGAAGGTCATGCACATTCAACAGTGGTTTCCGGCCTTGTCCTACATGGACTGAGATTTCTCCAGATTCCCTGAATCTTTTCAAAATATTATGCACTGTAGACGGTGAAAGAAATGTTCTTTTTGAACTGGTTGACAATTCTCTCACAAAATTTGGCACAAAGTGATGAGCCACGACCCACCTTTGCGTGCAAAGACTAAGCCTTTGGTGGATGCTCCTTTTATACCCAATTATGATACCCTCAGCTGTTACCAATTCATCTGCTTATTGTGGAATGTTTCAAAATGGTGTAACTTGAATATTCTATGAACTTTTCACTCTTATTTTGCCCCGGTCCCAACTTTTTTTGAGTGTGCTACAGGCATCAAATTCAAAATTTGTTTATATTTACAAAATACAATCAAGTTGGTCAGCCAAAACATTAAAAGTAATTTCATTGTACTTTTCTCAGTTAAATAAAGGTTAAAGAGAATTAACAAATCAGATTCTTCTTTTTATTGCATTTTACAAAATGTCCCAACTTTCCCGATAATGGGGTTTATAGTTATGCAACTTACATATGGTGCCAAGCAAGTTGGCCACGTCTCCTAAATAGCTTTATTTAATAATTTTATGACGCACAAAACAGAATACAGCAATAAACAATATTCAAATGAAGGATTCATTCATATAAATTATGTAAGTGACCCATTAGTTAACTTATCTAAGAATGAGACAGTACCCTGCATCGCGGATACTGTTGTTTGCTGCAAGAAAGACCTTTTCTCAATAACAAAAAGGCTATTCCGCATCTAATATCAATTACAGTGACATCTTAATTAATACTTTTTGTAAAACGATAGAAAAGTTCAATTTAAATGAATAGATTAAATCAAGAAACAAAAGTTCTGTTCAATCGAAGACAGCAACCAGAGGGGCCCTTCTGGACATCTTAAACTGAAAAAGCAGTTTAGCATATTTTAGTATATTTAAGTGTACATTCAATAATAAAACACTAAGTGTACTTTGAGGGATAGTTCAACTACTAAGCCATGTTTTAAATGTATTTCAATATTTATATTTAGCATGTAAGTATAGGTAAGCAGAGTAGCCAAAAACAAAACGGAAGTACTTTTAGTTTCACTAATAATTACTCAACAAAAAGTATTTGCCAAACAACATAAAAAGAAGTGTATTTATACAAGAGCAGTTGAGGATAAATGTCTTTCTCAAAAATGCAAGTAGTGCCATTCAAATAGACAAGCTTTAGATTACAAGTCATTACACCTAACCATTACTCTACTGAGTCTCCCAATACAACACCCAGATGCAGACAAACATTATCCAAAAACTAACACATGAAAAACCCAGTTAGTTCATATGTTCAAAACCATTTGATACTTAATGAAATAGGCATTTTTTCAAGTCATGGAACAAGACAGTAGCAAGTGTTACAGTATATAACCAGTTTATTGCGGCTAGAAAAATAGTGTCTAAATTATTCAAACCGTTTAAGTGATTTTTTTAATTGCGAATGCTGACACTGATGTTGGGATGAGAAAGTACACAGAGCTCATCCAAACAGTGAATAGTTAGCAAGGTAACTAGGAGAAGAGTGACTCCTTACTGTAACATTTTTTATTAGATCGGGCACAGAGTTCACGTACACTGAGACTGGCCAACAAGGATGCTAATACACATGTGACATGTCTGTAGACGTGTAGCCAGAATACCTTTTAGCCAGGATGATTGTGTAGCAGAACACCCTTTAGGGCTGTAGATATGTATTTATTGCACCTTTTAGGTTCGAAACCCCACACACAGACTGCTGGTTCCCGGTAGAGGAATTTAAAAAGGGAAAAAAATTGTCCAGATTTAGTATCAAATTCAGGAAAAGTGTTCAAGTTTGCAAAAGCTACATTTAACATTACTATAAAAGCCAAAAAAGCTCACCGAATTAGTACTCAGACATGTGTTAGTTTAAAATCATCACAGGTGAACTTTTGACAAGGCATTAACCTGATTGCAGCCTTTTCATTAAATGAAAATATATTGTCACCAATAAGAAATTAAATATTAACCTAAAAAAAAATCATTTACTGCCATTGTTACCACTATTCTCACATTTTACAAGTCATGTGGAATTGACAAATTACTTTATATATTAACTATATTAACGATTGCAGTATGAATGCAGCTTTAATGTTTAATCAACAGTAGTAGTTATAAGCACATCAAAGCCGATGATCAACACTTTTTTATTCAAATAATACGTTTTCAATACAAAGTATGTCTGCTTTGCCATTTAGTATGGTAATAACAAACAAGAAACTAATCAGTAATAATAAAAGCATTTTTCCTTGTTCTGTGTGGGTTCATACTTTCCATCTGCACAGCAAACCTTCAGCATGATCTACGTGTGCTGATGTTTGACGGTACTGTCCTACACTGTACTGTGCTATACTGTTGTGTACTACACTTTACTGCGCTATGCTCTAGTGTTCTGTGCTATACTGTAGTGTACTACACTGAACTGTGCTATACTCTACTGTACTAAACTTTACTGCACAATACTCTAGTGTTCTGTGCTATACTGTAGTGTACTGCACTTCACTGCACTATACTTACTTACTTACAACTTAGTAAACGGCACACTGTAACACTAAATGTAATATAAAACGACTTCTGCTTTTACGATGTCTGCAGCGTTGGCTGCATTGTACCTGTACCTTTGCTAAAAGTGTGCTACACTTTACTGCGCTATACTCTAGTGTTCTGTGCTATACTGTAGTGTACAACACTTTACTGCACTATACTGTAGTATACTACACTGTACTGCACTATGCTCTAGTGTACTACACTTCATTGCACTATACTGTAGTGTACAACACTTTACTGCACTATACTGTAGTATACTACACTGTACTGCACTATGCTCTAGTGTACTACACTTCATTGCACTATACTGTAGTGTACAACACTTTACTGCACTATACTGTAGTATACTACACTGTACTGCACTATGCTCTAGTGTACTACACTTCATTGCACTATACTGTAGTGTACAACACTTTACTGCACTATACTGTAGTATACTACACTGTACTGCACTATGCTCTAGTGTACTACACTTCATTGCACTATACTGTAGTGTACAACACTTTACTGCACTATACTGTAGTATACTACACTGTACTGCACTATGCTCTAGTGTACTACACTTCATTGCACTATACTGTAGTGTACAACACTTTACTGCGCCAATTACGATTATACAGGATAAGTTGACAGATATCCTGCGCTTATCCACTTGGGATGAAGCATAGAGCCCTACCCTACCCACCTACTCCCCTTCAACCCTAACACACTATACACCCTAACACGCCACCTTGTAAGCTCTTCACCGGGGTCATCGGGTAGGCACCATCCTTCATCGGTGTTTCGCTGACTTAGGCCTACAACACCTCCGGATGGCTCAGCAGTGAGGCCTGGCGTCCCAGACCCACCCCCCTCCAAGCCTACTAGGTCAAAGGTCCATGTAGCCCCCATTAACTATACTGCCGCCCTATCCCACCTACCCCCACTCTAGTTGAACTCTCCTCAACCACAGCCACTGACTAGCTCTCTCAGCTACTAGTGATAGTTCCTTCACTGCCTACACTGCGGTGTAGTGTACTACACTGTACTGCACTATGCTCTAGTGTACTGCACTTCACTGCACTATACTGTAGTGTACTACACTTTACTGCGATATACTCTAGTGTTCTGTGCTATACTGCAGTGTACTACACTTTATTGTGCTATACTGCAGTGTAATATGCTGTACTGCACTATAAGATACTACTATGTGCTACGCTGTACTGCCAGCATTTTCTTTCCTGTACACTAGGAGGCGGTAATTCGTTTAAACTGACTTTTCTCCGCCATTAAATGTCAAAGAACACGAGCAAGAGAGAAGGTCACCACCAAAATGGCCACCTACCAAATACGGAGGTCTGTATTAGCGATGCAACATCTAACCAGATGCTTTAACCAAAACGTTTTTCGCAGGATAACCGAAGTCCCGCTGTTTTCTGCTGCGGAGAAGATTCAGAGCCGAGGCTTTCGTCAAGGTGAGCGCACCAATACATCAGCGGTTACATTAGCTTTAGCTAACTGCACTGTGAATGCTATGGGAAACCATAGGTAGCAACTTAGTAAACGGCACACTGTAAAGGTAATATAAAACGACTTCTGCTTTTACGATGTCTGCAGCGTTGGCTGCATTGTACCTGTACCTTTGCTAACAGTGTCGTTTCCGCTAAACGTGAGAGATTTCAGGCCGACGCTCGTCCGCCCGGGTCTGTGGTGTCTCGCGAGGGCATCTCTGCGTGAGCGTGCGGTTCTGCCCAGCAAAGGGATATGGTTAAATATATATTTTTTAAAAAAACAACAACGTACCGTCTTGTATTTAAAGGATGGAAGTGTCGTAATAAAATTATAGTTTTGGAGACTTTGATTTGAAATAAGCGAAATCATTGAACACTTTTTTAAAGTTAAACGGTTGTTTTGATTTTTTTTCTAGTTGTGGAGAAAAAAGAAGGCAAAACAACAGTGGTATGTAAATGCTTAAATAACGTTACTAACATTTATTTCTTCTTATTTGTCACCTCATTTGAAGAGCAGACGTATAGGTTTCCATGTGACAGTCACGGGTATAATAACACTGAATAACAATGTCACCGAATGACTTACAGGTGGAGGGAATTTCAGTGGGAACTCAGGAATATGTTCAGCCACCTAATCCAGAAAAACCGTGTCCCATCTGCCGGTGGAACTTGAAACACAAATATAGCTATGAGGTAAGATCAGTGCTGCAGTACCGAAGCTACTTTTTATGTCATAACTACACAATATCAGTCAGTCAATACATGGTCAGTAAGTTCTCCGGTAAAAATTTCTGGTGATCTGGATCTTATGCTTCCTGGATAGGTCATAAGGCAGTGTACACCCTAGGCTGCATGTCAGTCCATCTCAGGGCATCACGCTCTCATTCATTCACTCACAAGTACACGCTATAGTTTTTTATCAGCTCACCTGATGTACAAGTTTTTGTGGGAGGAAATCTACACTAATGCAGAAGAACATGCAGACTCCCCAAACTGAGCCAGGTTCATCTTTACATCCAAACCTGTAGCTCGGAAGCTATGAGGCCAGAGTGCAACCCACTGCACCATTGAATTCCCCTATGGTGTCAGTCATATTGTGCGTTTAACATCAGTTTAAGGGCCATAGTCCTCTGTGCTCACTGTAGTTAAACTTGGTTCCAGCTGCAGTGTTGATGTTTTAACAGTATGCTTTGTCCACTTATTATTGTCCCTTGCAACAGTGCAGCAGGGTGAAACTTGAAAGTGAGGTTCACACAGTGACACCTGGGATTGACAGTTACCAGGGCACCCCACCTGGCCTGAATGGCCCACCTAATGCAAGAGACCAGGCTTTTGGTTCCTCTGCCATGCCATTTGGCTGAATAATTAAGTTGAGGGTGGAGTACAGTATTTGAGTCCCATAAGAGATGTAAAGGGTTGAGAACTCTACTTTGGTTCCCACAGTCTTAATGCTGAACAGGCAGATCTGTTACTCTGTTGGTCTGGTCTTCTCATTTGGGGCCAGGTTGCTTGCCTGCCAAGCTGAGGAGAAACTTGGCTAAGTTGCCTTTTTGGACAAAAATGTTCAGGCGGGGTGTGTGTTGCAACAGAAATCAGTGAATAATTCAGTGAGGGCTGGACTGAACATGACATGAATCTTTACCTTGCTGTATTAGCTTTTTTTGCAGTGTGATATTTCTCTATATTTACTCCTTTTTATTTGTTTTCTTGTTTGTTCCATGTTGATCTCTGCTTTCTCTGTTCACTGTTGCATTCTTGCAGGACGTGCTCTTGCTCAGCCAGTTCATACGCTCGGATGGCGGGATGCTGCCTCGCCGGGTAACAGGGCTTTGTGCTGAGGAGCACTATAAGATCTCCGCCTGCGTGAAAATGGCCCAACGTACAGGTGAGAAACCCAACCTCACCCTAAACTGAGGGTCTGTGCTGGGACACTACAGTAATCTGTACTGTTTTCATGGTGTAGGTCTCCTCCCTGACCACAAACCAAAACTGCCAGAGGGGCATGTTCCAAAAAGCAAGCCGGTGCTTAACAGGTGAGCGATTTGCAGGCGATTGCCTGTTCATGTACTTCCTGCTGGTATAAGGATGTAAGAATCTTTAGTAGCAAATTCACGCCAGTTAATGTGTTTAGGACACCAAGCTTTTTAATGTTCCCAAGTCATGTTGTTCAGCTATGTGCTATACTTTGGTGGTATTTCTAACCCATGTGCTCAAATCTGATAAGATAATTTGCTCAGTCACCTTTGCTCTCGTTGCAGATACTTGACCCGGTGGTCCATCGACTCTGTGAAGCCCATCCTTAAGAAGGGGCTGAAGTGGTGTAAAGTTCCCATGCCTGTAGGTGACCCATGTCTGAAAAATAACATACGATACACCCTGAAGCCTCTCTACACCAAGCACTGAGGCCCCTTGCCCCAAAGACCAGCATCACTGAGAGAGCTTGGCAGCAGGTTAATCACTGTCGGCCCAGTCACTTCATATTATATTTATTACTGCAAAAGCTGGAATGAGGTTTATTTAATCCCTTTGACACCCTTGGAGACTGGAAATTACATGCGGCACAACCCCTGCATAGCCTCTGGGACAGACTGGGTCAACGCTGCGTTGTTACAGTACCGGTGAAGTGAGGCAGCAGCTCTGCCAAGTTTCACTTTTGTAAATAAAACATATGATTTCAATCTCCAGCCATATGTTGTTATGTGCAGGGGTGGTGTTAGTAATTTTATGGATAATTTCAAAGTTGTGGGCCCCGTACTCTACATGCATGCCAGTTACACACAATATCTACTTACTATTAATATCTTTTTCTCACTTTAAAACATTTAATTGCTGACCAACAGCACAAAATTAACTATAAATTTTAGAGTTTGGATCAACAAACATTTTTTGTGTGTATTAATATTTAACGGTGTAAAGCAAAACATAGTTGAACTGAACTTTGACAGCCAGGGAGACTTAGTGTTGTGCTCAATGGAAATAGCAATAGAAGCAAAAATAACATTTTTGTACAATGAATTACCTTTAATCTTGTGATGCCAAAAGACATACATTAAGTCAGCAGTAATATCACAGCTATTCTTCTGATCGGGTGTTTGCCAAGCTTGGCATTTTTGGAGTGGATGTTTCATTGTCAGTTTGTAAGAAAGTAAAAAAGGGAGGAAACTGGGAAGAGGGTGTTTATCCAGGCTGGCAAGAGACCCAGCTGATGGACGACAGTCATTGGTTAATTAATAGTTCAGCGTTAAACAGATCCTTGGTTGTAGACCTTTGGGAGTCTGGTTGTGTTGAACCCAGCTCCTGTGACTGCAATTCCACTCTGAACTCCCAGCCCTTCACTGGGTCAGACCTCATCGAAATCTGTGACCTGTGCTTGAATCCTGCCCACAGAATCAGGTTTCCACAAAGTTCCTCCCTTGTCTGCAACCAGACAGATCCACTCTTTCCACTTCTCCACTGCTGTTACTACACATAAAGTGCTCGTATCAAAAATGCCAAGCTGAGCAGTCACCTGAACATCAGACACATCCACCTGGATCATCATCTTCTCCCACTCTTAAATAACAGGTTGGGTATATTCCAGGGTGCTTTTGATACCAGCGGTTTCATAGCATGAAGGGGAGGTAGTGGTTCCTCAGTCCGTCCCCCATGTACACGTATCCATGCTGCGGCGTCATGGGAACATGGAAGAAGGTCAGACCGAGCCAGAGCAAGCTCCGCAGCACAACAATACTTCCTCTCTCGAACTGCAGGCTCCATGACCCTGTCACCAAAAGCACGTTCACAGGACCACCAAGAGAGAACAGATTAGCCTGCAGTAAATAAGTTTTATCTTTATGGCTAATAGGCGCTCATAACCCTGCCATTGAGGAGCAGCAGTGGTCGTCCAGAGTTGCTGTTGGGATTAGGAACCGCATACCAGCTGTCACCTGCCAGACGTGCATGAGCTGTTCAAGGCTGGCCAGACTGCCGCCATTGCTTTATAAAATAATACAATATGCTGAGATCCAAAATACATCTGACACATTTGATTCAGTGTTTTTGTTTCTTCTGTTGACTTTCTCCCAACGCTGAGAGGGAGGCTTTCCATTCTAATGCTGTATTAAGCTCCATCTGCCAGACTGAGAAGCAAGCCAGATCTTTGATGTTGTCACACCCAGCTGTTCTACACAACCTCTCGTACCCCCCCGGAGCAGCAGTTTATCTACGCAGCCTTTGGTGGGCGAGAACCGACTACAGAAAAAAGCAATTCAAGTTCTTTCATTACTTGAACTCACATTCATATATTATGGAGGTTTTTCTGGTGAACCTAGATTGCCATTGCAAGTTTTATTTAAATGCCATGTTTTAGGGCAAGCCAATGGCATTCAAATAGTGTATAATGGAAAATGCACAAGAGAATCCATATGATAGTTTACATTAGTTACAGGAAGACCATTGGATAAAAATGGCCAAAGATGGTAGCCCTGAGGTTGTCTGCTTCCTGAGGATTTTTATAGCAGCTGGAAGACTGAAATACACTCAAAATATTTCGGCAATTTGCATTCCAAGGAGACGTCATGCAAGTGTGCCACTAAACAGTAAGTGCTGCAGTAAAAAATCAAGGTGGGCCGTTTAAAGTGTAGCTCAAAGTGTGTTGGTGTGATTCCAGCCCAAAGTGATGTCACACTCCAATCACTACAACTGCAGTGGTGCCTGCCTGGTTGGGGGAGGACCTCGAGGGGCTTTTATCATCCCTCTCTGGCCAGGGCTTTTTCAGTCTGTCACTTTTCACAACTGGATGGACTTAGCTCTGTACATCTAGTCTAGACAGCTGTGAATGTGAGGTACTCAAGAAAAAACAGATGTGTGCTGTAAATTACTTTGTGTGAAAAAGCCATTCACTGGCAGCTGAGGCTTGAATAGGTCCACCGGCTCCACACGAAATGTATTCCTAACGCAACCTCTGCGTGCACATGCCAGCATGTGAGCAGCCAGTCGCCGCATCACATATTTCATATATGAAGATGCCGCAATGTGTCAAACACTGAGATCATAACACATTGCATTAGCAAACCGAGAAATTCCAGTGACAAGCGGTTATGGAAGTTCACCCCTGCCGCAAGCGTACGTGCCGAAATACACATCGTGTCCCGCTCCCAGAGGAATAGCTGAAGAAACCATCAAAACTGACAAATGGCAGCACTGAAGTACCCGGTGTAGTTACCACATTCTGGGTTCTTCAAGGGGAATTGTACAGGGAAACCTTTCACATGTTCTTGGGGACTATATTTACCTTTGGGCATGTCCTCACTAAGGTTGTCAAGGAAATCGATTGAAGGGTCCAGGTCAGCAATCTCAAGAATAGTCTTCTTCTTCTGCTGCTGGGGCACAGAGAAGTGTAGGTAGCTGCTGAGCTTTCCAGCCTCTGACTCGGAAAGTCCTGCGGTCGAGAAGGGTTGAAGTTGGCTCTCAAAGGGGTACACAGACATTTGTGTATAAAACATACAGAACAAATGGATTGTTCTGTGAAGAGGGCCACAACCTCCACTCCAGGCGCAAGGAGGACACTGCAGAGCATACCTTCGAAGCAGCGGTTAACCTGCACTCTCCCACTGGGGGTCTTTATGAAGGCGCCACGTGGGACCACTGACACCTCCCGGTCTATGCTGAGGACTGTAGCTGCCAGCCTTGTCTCTTCTGTCATTTTTACCTGTATGCCAAAACAGCACAGTGATCAATGACATCCTGCACATCCGTTTGGCATCCAGCATCAAAAACAGAGTGTGGAAAAGCACCCCACCTAGTCCAGAGACCACCAGTAACACCACACTTACAGTGATCTCTTCCACAACGGCCTCATCGCCTTCGTCCAGACCACTAGTCTCCGTGTGCTCATACTCATGGGAAGGGTCCCCCTTGAATCGCTCCTTCAGCAGCAGCACCTCAGTCAGCTGGGCTTCTGTAACTGGTGGGAGCAAGTGCCAGTCCACACAGTTAAAGCTGGAGAGGAAGGACATTTAAGGCTTTTTAAGAATCAGCTTAAGAAACCTGAACATCGTTGTTAAGTTTCGAGCCGATTTTGACTCATGGCGACTGTACGGTTAATTGTCCCGAATTGTGTTCGATGTCCAAACATTATGGAGGCATAAATGCACAACGACAGCAATATGGTTGGCAGTCATTGGTTAATAGTTCAGCGTTAACCAGACCCTTAGCTTAGACCTTTGGGAGTCTGGTTGTGCTGAACCCAGCTCCCGCGACTGGGTTCAACACAGTTAGGTCTCTTGACGGCCTGGATAAACACCCTCTTCCCACTTATTATTTATGCGTATTACTATAATTAGGTTGAATGCCAGCACAAAGATCTGCCAGCAATAATATGTCCAGGTTAAATGATCACTAATCATTTCTCACCTATAGAGAGTTTTCCTGTTTGCCATTTCATCCTCTGCAATCCCATGGGCTATAAAATAGTCACTTCTGAGCCCTAAAATTTTGCCCCAAAAGAGAACACGACTGAACTTGTAATTCCGCTTTAGGATGATCAGGGACGTCTGCAAGGCCGCCCTCTGCTCGCAGCTCAGAGTCGAACCGCCGCCAGAAACAAGGTCGAGAGAGGAGTGCAAGCTGTCAGAATCCATTTTGTCAAGCTGCACCCAGCCAATTTGCTTTTTCTGACAGACGTATTTCAGTCTGGGTGCACAAGAAGAGAAGCAAACTAAAGCCTGAGTCACACACTTTGGCTTGGGTTGCTAATGTAAACAAAGCGTTGCCTTGGTCGCCGGCGCACACTGTAGGCACAACAGCGACACCGCTCTGCAGGAACAGTAATTACACTAAAGGGGGTGGGGCTGGAACCTGAACGTATTTCTGCCACACAGACCCACAGTGAACTCTTTCTGATATTGCAGAACCTTGGGGGGGGGGGGGGGTGGCAGAAAAATTCACTGAAACCATGTAAACAAACAGCATTGTGTTTTCTTGTGGTGCCCGTCCGACCCACAGCGGCTTTTCACCATCACGTGCTTGACCGTCTTAGAGGATGACTCTGTTACATGAATATTCTTACCCTTTGTACACCGCAACATTTCCCCATTACACAGTGAAAACACTGTGAAAAGTGTCACCAAGTCATGACAACTGTTTACCGTCCTCATCAGTATCGTGTCGTGACTTCACATGAAATGTACTGCAACACAGGGGGAGTTCTGTTCCTGGAAAACATCTGCACGAGCTCAGCACTGATTTACATTTGGTACAGCTTTCCAATCAATTGTTTACCACCTTATGCAACTGCCTGTGAACAGCAAAACATTCAAACTCAGGCAAGCCAAGCGCCTGTTTTTATTTTAAGTCTTACTAATATCAGTTCAGTATAAATTGAGTACAACGTGCTCGGGTGTGAAAAGACATGGCTTTCTGAAAAGGTTCTGTTGTGTGTCATCATTATGTAGCTTATAAGAAGGCATGAAGGGCCATGAAATCGATCCATCCACCGTCCTCATCGTCCTGCTCGGCACTGTAGTGCTTCAGAACCTACCCCAGAACCACGGGGTGCTAAACTGAAGCCCGGATGGGACGTCAGTCGATTGCAGGGTGGGCACACACACTTTCACCAACTTGGCAATTTACAACAATCAATTAATTTGAAACACATGTGTTTGGACTGTGGGCGGAAACCCACACAGTCACAGGGAGAACAGGCAAAACCCAAACAGACTGAGCTGGAATGAAATCCACACAGGCAGCGTCCTCATGAAGATCAGTTAAAAAGTATAAGATATGAAAAAGAAAGCCAGATCCTCTGTGATGTTCTTGTAATGAATGAGGGAAAGTGATGGATGTGAGAGCATATTTACAGAACATTTTATCCCACTAACTTTTTAAAACAATAAGCCATTAACTGAAGTTGCACAAGCCTCGAGCCCTTTTATCTCTAAGTGGTCAAATTCATAATATGAATATTTTGCCAGTACTGTGCATATTGCTACAGTCAGTAGTACCAAACACATCTCAGTTCATCATACTTATGTAGATATGGAACTTTCTCATTTCTCACCGGCAGGGACTGCACTATTTATCAGACACAAGAGGCGGGACCAAAAAAGTGTTAGTAGTAGTCCTCACTGTAGTTAAATGAAAAGACTCTGAGGACAAATTAGATCAATATGAGGACCTCCATTACACCTACAAGCATAGAGGGCAACTGCAACAGGTCAACTGTTCAGTGAACACTGGGGTTGCGAGATGAAAACACAGCTGAGAAGACCACTCCACACACACATTATCACACATCTCGCTGACAGCCAGCACAGCATGCACACACACACACACACACACACACACACACACACACACACAAAACGTCAGAAAATTCCAGCCCAGGTTGAATACCCTGCACCTTTAGCAGAGCTCACATTCCACACATTAAACCCAAAGATCTGGAATGTGTTTTACTTAACCCTCCACACCTAATATTCACCTCACACATTGTTTATGATAATCACCTAACAGCACTGTGCTACTGCTGTACTCTGACCACATATAAGATTTTGATGAAATTACTCCCATTACCCATCTTGTACAGTCAATGTGATTTTTTATTCTATTTTTTCATATTACACGAGCTATAGTATTATAATATAAAATAAAAAAAAAACACCATGTCCTGTTGTTTCAACTAGTCAAGCTGTTTTCAAACATCTTCTTTTTATTCATTTACTCTGCATAGAATTTTTTTGATGTCTGATCTGGAGACCTTCCTGCAAGCATAGGACGAAGTTGAGGCTACACGCTGGCTAGGATGGCAGCTTTGAATTTCTCAGGTTATTAATAATAATAAAACATAATAATTAAGACCACTCTTTGGCTTCAGTTTGGAGGTCTTAGTTCTTTTGTAATTATGCTGATGAGTGTTTTACCGAGACACATTTTTCTGAGAACTACTTGCAAGACTCTTATTAGATTTGTGCACTGCTGGAAAGGTCTAGATGCAGCTGCCTAATATGTAACTGCTGGAATTTGCACAATGAAACTCCCTGGACTATATACAATTTTAACACATAAGCTGCAGTACAGACGGACACATAAACCGACCATCACTATAATAATAAAAACAACAACAATAATAAAAATAAATTTAGTTCCTTTTTGAAACAGTTAAGTTATATGACACTCAGAACAATGTTAGGTACAGCAAATGAAAGTAAATGCAGCTGATATTTCTCTGTGTTCAGTTTCCCATAAACTTCTTTTCTCTCAGCTTCCACCAGACAGGCTGACAAGTGTCGTCATGGGCTCAGTGGGACTGTGTGAGAAGCACATTGATACCGAGTCAAGGCGACAGAAACACCCGTGCGTATAAAAGGGTGAGGCTGAGCCTGAGAGAACAAAAAAACGTTCATTTCTGGGTTGCGACTGGCTGGCAAAGGGTTCTGTGTAAATACCCTGTCTCAGAGATCCATCAGTTACTACAGTGACTTTAAAGAACCTGCCAAGAAAACACACCTGTGACCCCCTTGGGTGCTTTCTTTTTGGGGTCTGAGTTTGTTCAAGGTGGAAAGTGTACATCAACAATCCAGCTTAATGTCACGGGCCAAAAGTTCAACCTTTACACACCTTAGATGAATTAATACACTTGAGGACAGATTTCAGCACTGTTATTCCTTCATATTATTCTTTCACATTGGGAAGCTTTAATGCTCTCAATAGCAGCATAGGGAAAATTAATGCCGAGCCCTGGAGACTCCGGAGAGATCTGCATTCTCTTATTGTTACAACAGGAAAATGAATATTCCTAAACCCTTATCCTTACAGTAGGAAAGTTAATACTCAGTGACCACATCCTTGCCCTGCAGATACTGCCACTGCTTTTCAGAGGGAACATGTCCAGGAGCCACTTAAGCCAGAGGAGTGGGTGGCTCTCCCACTGCTGCGTGAGAAACGGATCCCGTGAAAGAAGAGCTTCTCCAGAGTGTCTAGACTTCATTAGAAAAACTGAATAAATGATGGGTTGAATAAATCATGGCTATAGAAGGTGCTATCTGGGCATTTGAACATGGGTAAAGGTTTTACACATAAACACACATCACTATGTTCATTTTCACATCAACCGTGGAAAATACCACTGTTCCCCACATGTAGAAGACACAAACACACCCACACGCTCCTCAAAGCTTAGGCATGCAAGTAATAACAACATATCCCAGCAATCTCTCTCGTGCCCTTTGGCCTCTGCTCGCATGAGTAGAAGCTTTACCTTCTGGCCGGGTGGTGACAGCGTAACACGCAATTCATGGCATGCGACTCTCTCGCTGCCAGCAACCCAGAGGCTTCCCAGAAGCCATGTGCTCCCCTTATAATACTCCGTGGTGTCTACTGTTTTTTATGACTTCTGAGTAGTTTGGAATGATTGAAGTTGCCATGGGAGGTTTCACTGTGCAGATGCTAGGCATGTTAGATGAGATGAGCTGTCGATAAGAGTAGTTTAAATATTGCGATCATGCTGGCAACACACACATGCAAACTGAAGCTCAGCAGAATGTTGGCTTAGGATCCATAGTCTCCCTTTCAGCCAGAATGGCTCACTGGGAGGTTAAACTGGAAGAGGGATCAGAGCAATCCAGCTTAAGCAAAAACCTGTCATCACTAACAACCAGTTTCTACACATAAGCATTGCATTGTTTTTGCATAGAGAATTCTCCTTCGAGAGGCAAGACGTAACAGTCCAGATAAGCTCATTTAAACTTTGTCACGTCAGGGACAGAATTGCTCAATAATGACAGCAGCTCTCGTCTTTCCTTTGCAAAATACTCACATGCGTGTGAAGCCCTTTAGTACAAAAGGATTGTGTGCAGTGGGTTCTTTACAGGGCACAATTAGCTGTATTCATTTGCACTTTTGCTTCCCTACAATCACTGCTTAGGTGTGGGAAATAATACAAATGTACAATAATACATTGTGTTGCACTGCTGGTAAGACAGGTTTTCCCTTTCACAGGACTGTTTATTATACTGCTGACCCTGGGGTTTTGCCTGTTGGGGTCAGTTAAGAATGAACAGTGATGCAAAATCAGCCCGTGAACAGAAACACGGACAAGCCGAAGCTGATATAAAAACGTAAGGATCGAGCTGTGTTTACGTGACAAGAAATGAGCCGACAATAAAAAGGAGATGGTTTTTCCAATTATCTAAACGACTTTCTTAGGAAAGACATTGGTAAGTTTCCAACCACTCTTGGCCATCATGGACCAGCGCTGTTTGCCCACACGCAAAGCTGCACTTCTCTTCCTTGCATTCTGAAGGGAACCACATGTCTTCGTCTTTCAACAAAGCAGCAGTGACTCCCTTCTCTGAGTCAGCTGGCCTGCTCAAAATTAATGAACATCTTTAGAGCAGCAAAACACAACACACCTCTTCATGGGAGTCATTTAGTAAATTAAGATGTGTGGGGACAAGGAATTTTATGCACCCATTTTATGAAATGTTATGCAGGTTAAAAGCAAGTTCATTCAAAGATGTTTTTTTGTTTTTATTTTTATTTTGCTGAGGCTGAGTGGATGAAGGTTCCAGGTCCAAAATACTACACTGTCCCCTAGTGGAAAAGGTTTGGTATAACTGACAGCAAAGGTTGGGCTGAAGGTGAGGCACAGGGAGAGTAACATGCTCCGGAAAATTTGCCAGTAATCTTGTTTCTCTTAAAGCCGACTTTTAAATTCCCACAATTACTATTGTCACTAAATACTCGTAGCCACTCTGCTGAGTTATATGCAAGCTGAAATTAATGAATATAAATTAAATCACTGTCATCTGTGATGGAATTCAAGAGTTTTATTAATCCTTCAAAATTTTAAACTGGTAGGTAAGGCTTTCCTTTCCCTTTTCATTTTCAGCAGTTTCCAATGGTTTTAGTCTTTACCCTGTTAACCAAAGAGATGCTTGACAGTGGGGCACAGATCTGAGAGCAGAAGCAGAAGTGTGCTTTGCTTTTTGTTGTGCTCAAAATATGACACTTGTTGATGTTGACTTGAAGCTCTTGCTCTCATATGACATTTATTGTAAACTGGTATCTTACTCCTATTTTACTATACAAATTGTGTGTAAATCCTTGTAATGAATGCTCCTTATGAAAGGGAAACTTGTAGAAAGTTCATTTTACATATTGCTGTTAAAAAAAAAAAAAAAAAAAAAA
>UFQX01000482.1:0-21881 GCA_900497675.1 Arapaima gigas | reverse complement strand
ATTGCTTTTAAAAAAAAAAAAAAAAAAAAAAATCAAAAAAAAATCAAATACTCACTTAAGAAGTTGTCAGATACCACCTCATAAAATTTGACCTAACATGTTTTGGTATGAAATGAACTTATTTCATAAATTTTTTTTAAATGATACCTAACTATTTTACTACATTTTTAGTTGATATAGCTGCAAGAAGAATTAAAAGCTCTTCCTAATGTCCCTTATTGTTGTCCCAATAACACTGAAGCACTGCATGTAACGCAACCCATTTTGGTTCACCAAATCTGTTTTCTTTAATGCTTTTGAATTCTGTACATTCTGCTAAAATCCTCTCAGGTCTTATATCTCAAAACCACCTGAAAATAAATGGAACTGCTGGACAGTAGGAATGCCAACCATCCTGCCCCATTTCCTTTCTAAAACCTGTGACTCTAGTACCTGCAGATCTGGAAAAATACAAGTACGTGGAGAAAAATGGATTTATTTGCCTTTGGATGTCTTTGCCAATGAACAGTATTAAATAAAAAAAAAAAACAAAAAATCACAAAATCGTTTTTGCATCAAAGCTTTTGCAAGAATTTCATTTTGACTGGACAGATAAATTTTGGCTTAAAACAGAAGTGTTGACACAATTCAAGTAGTCTTGAAACTGGGGGGGGGGGGAGGGCAATTACCCCCCATGGTACACAAAACAGAACATTATTAAAAAAAAAGTTGCAGAAATGTTGGCAATTTAAAATGGACTCCATTCAAAACATGTAGAGCTTTAAACTCATCTTCACTATTTAATATCAAAGAATAGATTCCAACGATTGTGAATTACACAAAGCTTTTTCATTTCAGTATAAAAATAAATATTTATATAAATTTTACACCTACCTTCACTAGTAAGTCTGAAATGGTTTTAAAGTATATAGTCTGGCACTTAAGTCCATGTTGGGAACTGGGAGGCACTCAGACTTGAGCTGTTTGTTAGGGATAGGAATAACAGGACAAGGCAAAGTTCCATTGGTTATATGTGAACGAGAGGAACAGTTTAACTCATCATCATCATCATCTTCATCAACTATCCGAGTCCAGAAACAGGGGCATGAGAACACAAGGCAGGGTACATGCTAGATGGGACACCAGTCCACCACAGGGGAACCACACTCTTTCACACATTCAAACAATGCAGACAATTTAGCTTCCCCAGTTCACCTGAAACACACGTTTGGACTGTGGGAGGAAGCCCATGTGAACAGAGGGAAAACATGCAGACTCCACACAAACTGAGTTGGATTTGAATCCTCACCCCAGTGAGAGTGAGGCACCAGCAGTCAGGAAAAAATATGGGTCAGGCCTGTGCTTTGACGTTCCTGACACCAATCTGTGCTTTCAGACTTTGGCACGGGTTAATCGGCTTGAACTTGGCCCACCAGTGGCCTCCAAGAGTTCTACTGGATTCCAGCCAGCCTGGAGGACTGTTTCTGAACATGCCACAGATGTGGATTATACCTGGCACCGCTATATTTGGGAGTCACTCCCTTGATCAGGGAGTGCAGCAATGGTGGTGGCTGGGGTACTTTTGAGGGCACCATATGACTCCTGCTTGCCCTCCTGGTTGGATGCTGCAACGCTGGAGGACTGCAGCACTTTAGGAAGGTAGACCTGTGGACAACAATGAGTGGAGACCATACATGATTGAACTGAACACACACTGGTACAACACAAAGGCTTCACACAGCAGTGTTCAGGAACAGTAGAGAGGGTAGAGTGGGCATCTCAGGTTAAAGTAGGTCACACTGGCACCACCCTGTCAAAATTCAGCTTCTTCCCGTAGCAGTACTGAAAATAAGGCAGACCACCTAAGTCAGTTTTCTCCCTCCCACTTAAAACTAAAAATATATGTTTTTCAAATTATTTCACATGTTTGTGGCTTTAACTGACCACACAATCTACACAAACCAGATTGTAATATTTTTGTTGTCTACAATGTCATGCAAACCTAGCCAAAATGGGACATTTGTGTCACCACAGTTTGGAAGCATCAAAATCACATGACTCTGACATTCACAAAAGGGAATGTTGAAATCCCACAGGGATTGAATGCTGACAAGTTTTGCCCACTGTCAGATTTGTTCTGCCAGCACCACACATAAATAACTGAAATTTTACATTCAAATAAAGATGACAAAGGCAATTAAATTTCAAGCACATTTAAACAGGCTACCTGAGGAGGGGAGGTCTGACAGCAGGAAAGTAGGTTGATAGCATCATCTCTGAATTTTAGGAGAGTATGTATAGAACCCTTGCAATCATGTTATTATTATCATCATCAATAAAAATGTTAGCTAATAAATTGTTAAAGGTGACACACTGCAACATAACTTGACATTTCTGACTTTTTAAATTATTTTAAACATAATAATAATGAACATGAGTAATGAATAATAATAAATAATAATTATTTTGCAAGTATGAGCCAGGACAACAAATTGAGCAATTTCAGAATACCCTGGCTGACTGTCTGAGACCACCATAATCTATCTTCCCCACATAGTCCCACTCAGAGCACAGCGGCCAACCTCACCGAATCTGTCAAACCCTCTGGAACTTCATCGTTGCTCTCAGTGCTGTCCTTCTGCAAACGAAAAAACAGAATAAGATACAAATATTTGCAATTATAGGGTGAGAGGAATTGCACAGAAAAGAAAGAAAGAACAGTGCTCACTTTGTAACTCTGTGGGCTCAGGTGCTTAAAGTGTCCGAAACACGAGTAGCCAATGGAGATGCCCACAGTCAAGCACAGAACCACAAAGGTGAAAAGCGATGTTACGGCCATGAAACCTGAGGGAAAACAACAAAGGAACACGGCTCAAAATCCAAGGGTTACTTTTACCTTCTGGTCCAATCCTGACAACAAAGCAAGGCACATGGCTCATTTCCAACAGGTTGTGCCATCTTACCTGTTCGGATGACAGAGAAGAAGTAAAGCCAGAGCAGACACAGGATGGGAGCAGTCCAGGCCTGGGTGACTGCACCCATATGAACCTGTCTGTCCAGGCAGGCTGGCAAGTAGGCAAAGTACAGGTTGTGTTTGTCCACCAGGTGTTTCAACATCATGTACAGGATGCCTGGAGAGGGGAGAAAACACACGCACACCAGAATGTTAAAAATTGAGGCGACCAAAACTCTTGAGAAACAATGGTGACAGCATATGGTGACAATTGATAATCTTTATTCTATGTATTTATGCATAGAATTTATGCATTTACCATCTTACAGCAATTAAATAACAATAAAACATTGCAATAAAAGGAACCAGTAAAAACAAAATGAAAGTGAAAAGAAGAGAAAAAAGAGCATACAAGGATTTTATAGAAGAAACTTTGAACACACGTGTCTTAAGCTGAACTTGTTTCAGATCACTAGCTAGTAACAGGGACACTCAAATCAAGGCTGCTAGTTGTTTTGAAACTATGGTTAGAAAATGGTCACCAGCAACTCACCAAAAGGAACAATGATGGGGCAGGTGATGCTGTAGGCCATGATGACAGTGAAGACGCACAGAGTCCAGCCGTACATAGCTCCGTATTCAAATTCATAGGCCTGATTCTGAGGAGAAAGCAGGCAAGTATAGAAGAGCACCACTATTCACCGAGGGCAGCGGTAAGTAGACCTAGGGAAAGTGCTCACCTGCTTCACGTACTTCCTCTCTGCAGCAGAGCGGGCCAACGCCATTCGGACTGTGTAGAGCAGCAGACCAGGCAGTCGCAGCAGCTCCAATCCAGAGCCCACCAGTGCTGCCGCTATTACATAGTTCACAAAAAATGCTCCCTGATCTGGGAGGAACACACACCTTCAAGGAGAAAGAGCTTCATAAGATTACACCACTCACATATACCTCAACAAAGAGTTACACGTTATTATACTAACTGCACCATAACAAACAAACAGAGCACACTTGTACTTTGTTACGATCGTGAGTAGCAAAGTTTTTGAAAACAAAAACATTCCACAGTTTATTTAATTTTGCTTTCTTCATAGTATTGTCAAAAAGTTCTCGTTTTACCCACAATAATTCTCACTTATTATTGCTATATTTGAAATCTTTATGAATGTCACCCACCAAATAAGTGGAAGTACATACATATCATGAATTTTTTTTTTTTTTTTGACAGAACACAAGGTCACAAGACTAATGAAAAAATTATGAATTGACGAATTCATTTCTTCATAGGCAATGAGAATTGACTGGAAAAACACGGCACTGTTTTTTGTGTTCAGGAAAGTACACGGTGCATAGGAGTGTTTTGGGATTATGTATTTTTAATCATTGTACAGTTTACTCCACTGTTGGTGAAGATAAACTGGTGTCCAGTCCACACTGTATGTTGTCTCACTCCCAATGTTTCTAATACTGAGAAACAACGAGGCACCACACTATATGAAGTATTTATAGAATATAATCCATTTATTATTATTATTTTTTGTATTTTTTTTTTTTTTTTTTTTACAAAATTTTCAGTTCAATTCAGCTATATTTTATATTAACAGGGGAATTAAGCAACATTACTAAAACATGACAGATTGTGGCATAGTGCCCATACTCAGTGGTGGTAACCTGAGGTAGAAGTGTCAAAAAATACCAAGGGGGAGGGTTAGAAAACAGACAAAACCATGACACAATATCTAGAAACAGAATATTTGACAGATGGTTTAGAAAGAAAAAGCAGAGTTAGTATTATTAAAATATTCATTCAGGAGAACAATAAGAATACTGGATAACTTACTCAAATCTAAGCTTTCCTTGTGATAAAAACTTGGTATCAAAAAGCCATCTAAAGAAGACATCTAAACTGCAACAACAACAAAAAAACAAAAAAAAGAGTATGAGAAAACAGTGCTCATACATTGCCACAGTAAACACAGGTTGTATTTTTGTAAAAATACTGCCTAAAAACTTCAAAAGAATCTAACCCCAAAGAAGGCTTTCTCCACTTAAATTCCATCTACTGAACAGGTAGCGTCCATAAAGAGAAACCGTTCTGCATGTGCATGACATCACTTAAGTGAAGAACTGCTTAGTAGTCTGTCGTGACTATTATCTAGTTTCGGGAAAATGCAAGCAAACAAAACTTATCAATTACGTTAATGCAAGTAATGTTATGCTGTTCATGTTACTCTATGACAAACAAGGTTTCAGTGATCACAGGTTCTCTCAGTTACAGCTTGTCCTGTGCTGTGATTTATTTGTTGATTAAATTAACTGAACGATTAATCTCATTTGTTCTAACCATGCAAGACAAAAAAAAAAAAAAAAAAAAAATTCAAAAAAAAAAAAAAAAAAAAAAAAAAATTAAAAATAAATGCTGGCTACTATGCATCACCAAACTAGTGCCCTCTTTATTAATGTTCAGGGAAAAACAATTACAAAATACCTTACTGAATTTTAGTGGATACAGATATATGGGGAAGCATACAAATTTAGTTTATCATAGTTAAAAATGCACAGCAAGTCCTCTGTTAAGGCAAGAATGAGAACACAGCTGGAACAAAAACCAGATTACACAGGAAAACAGGATCAATGTTGCAAAACCTTTTTACAGAGACAGAAAAACTGCAAATTGTAGAAAATTATCTGAATAATTTTAAAGTACAAGTAATTCAGTTTGAAATAGAGTTCCTATCTCATTAATCGTTACACAACTTTGGCAAGAAGCAGTCATATCTTACACCGTGCGTCTATAAACCGCATACTACACTGATAATATTGCAAAAAGTGTGATGTGTTGCAAAATTTTGTTTTAGCTACAGGAAACAGCACCACAAAGTGTGGAATGATGTCCACTGGTATAGTACAATGAGTCATTTGGCTCAAGAGAACAGCAAGAAAAATAGTTTGTTTCTCAAAGTCTCTGTGAGGCACAGTGACCTGGTAAAGGGTAGGGTCAGTGGGTACAGTACAGTGTTTACCTGGTAAGCCCCAAAGAGGGCAGAATCAACACCATGAACAGGAGGAATATGTAGAGTTTGTGCATCATTGATATGTTCTCACTTGACCTTGAGAAGAAAGAGCACAAAATAAATGTACTAGATAAAATAGGGAAAAATCACAAAACCTGTCACCACAAAATTAGGAAAACAGTTGGAAAAATGTAAAATAATGCAAAAAAAAACCACACACACACACAAAATCTGCCACTAGTTTCATAAACTTGACATATTGATTCATTATTCATTACAACTCTTCATGTAAGCAGTATGGCAATAGGTGAGTAGGTCATAGGTCATTTGACTCACAGATACACTGTGAATTTCCTATACTCTGCCAGACTTTTTAATGCTCTGCAGTTAATGGATTTACATAAATCTAAAGCCCTTAACTAGAGCCAAGAGGTGGAAAGTACTGCTTTCACCAAGTTAGAGTTCCCTCAATGCAAAGCCATTACCTGGTCCAGTGAGACTCTGCCAGTGTGGAGTAATAGACCACCGTGGGGAGCAGAGCAGAGAAAGACCACAAAAGTAATGTGGGGAGAAACTGGCTGATCACTGCACTCTGTAGACAGACCGACAGAGACAGACACTGATATAGAGCCATCAGTCTGGTTTCTTTTAAACCAGACAGATTCTACAACTTCACTGACAATGGTTTTCTTTCTCTGAATTACATCACAAAGGCAACTTTGCATTAAAAACCAGACAGCCTTGAGACAAAATTTCAATGTTGAACTTCACTGTGACTTTTTTAGACTGAAAATATGACACGAGGAGACAAAGATTAACATTTCCCAGTTTTTGTATAATTTTACTATGCTTTCTTCACTTTTCCATTTCCACAATTTTCTGTTTGTAGTGGAGCAAACTGTAGTGTACCCTGTGTTTACAAACACAGTCAACAGATGTCAGTAACAACACAGAGTCTGAGAGCACCTTCATTCACTTCGTCTCTGCACTTTATAAAGATCACGTGTACTGGGTTGCTGGGGTGAGTCAATCAACAATTAGCATTAAATAGGAGTCTGTGGAAATGGCATTTTAATTTTCTTTCCTTTAAAATTTGTTTATTGCAACTCAAAAATGTTAAAGTGAAGTTTTACTTTTTAAATTTATTATAGTGCCATCTAAGATTTTTTACAAATGGATCAGGTCATTTCTGTTTTTTAAAGTTTTTACTCACTGTAACAGGAAATAAATGACTTTGTAGTCACACACAAAATGAACAACACACTTCTGGTCCCAACTGTGTTTGAGAGCCAGTATCTATTTGTACAGTTAGTAAATTTTAAACACCTAAAAAGACTATGAATTGAAAAAAAATCCAAACGAACTCTAAAAGTATAAGATACAAACACAAATAACATCTAGAGATGAAAAGCTATTGAAAGTATGTCTTGAGATGTGTTGAGAAGTCAGTGAGCATGATGATGCACTTACATTGAGATAGTGGATGGGCTTTGTAACATTGAACTTATCCATGGTGGTGATGATGATGGATGGGGTGGTGAGAAAAAAGAGGAGTATGAAGAGGATAAAGTTCAACCCTAGACAACGCATCCACCAGAAGACACTTTGAAGTGACAGGTGTTCCCTAGGAAACAAAGGAAAAAGAAAAAGAACAGTTAACATTATAATCACCAACACAACTACATAAATTAATTGGTATGGTTGAGCACAAAGTTAATTTCTGAATGGGAAACAGAAACTGAGCAGTGTACAAAGAACCACAAAGTGAGACTGAATTAGAAACTTACCAGTAGATGTTTTTTGGATGAGTGGCATAACTGACTCTCCAGTTAACCACTTTTAAAGCAGCACTGTCTGAAGATGGCTGAGGCTCCCGGCCACACCCACATTTGACTAGCTTGCTGACTCTGCCCTCTGACTCAGTGTTCCCTCCACAATCCAGGGCATTAAAGTCCTTCAGGATGCTGAAGAAACAGGACACCTTATGCATAAAGTCAAATCCCAAACTGAGATGACAGAAGTGCTCACAGTAAAAAGATACTACAGCTGTCTTGCAACCTGAAGACCCCACTCCTCCTGCAGTCTCAGTGAACAAAATACTTACCTTTAACTGCTCCAGTAAACATACCCTGTTTTATATAACAATGTATATTGGAGAAAATGAAGGCATCAGCAAAAGAAAAGGAAAATGGTCACTGGAAAAGCAATGTTTATTAAAAAAGGAAAATTAAAACTTGACATTATGAGAAGTGTTCATGAAATCAACAAACAATCTACAAGGTGAAACTTGTGTAGTTGCCCTCACAGACGTCCCTTCCCCTGGGGAAACTCACAAGCTGGCCATGCCCTCAGACTTCAGTGTAACAAAGGCCATCCCTAGAGGGTGCTGTGGCACCAGCTGCCTCAGTCGTTCCTCATTCTCCTGCAGGCAGGACTGCTGGGAACTGTAGTAATCAATGGCATCCACCTCAAAGAGACAGGTACAATATTCATTTACAGACAACGTAAGAATACATTACAGTAACAGTTAAGACAAAAACACAGTACATTTCATTTTGAGAAGTCCAGAATAATGTAGTGTTAACATGAGCTCTGTCACCAGGGCAGCCCATCATGCTGCCACTGAACACAGAGGGTGCAGCTCACCTCTTCACAGCCACTGACTCTGCAGCAGCACAAATATCCACAGAGGTGCGGGTTAATGGTCTCCCGCTTGTCTTCACGTTCCAGAATCCTCCTATAGTATTGCAGGTTCCTCTCCACACGCTTCCTGCAAGCGAGCAACAGTCAGGTACAGAGCTCTGGCAATTCACTACTGGTCCTCACTTTGTTAAACTCTCTGAAAAATGGTTATTTTGCAAAATTCTGGGGGCCACTTTTTCAACAGCTTTTTAACTGCAGTAAAACAGGATGACTGAGTGTGTAAAGGTGACCATGGATACACAGACATATTTATTCATTTAGCAGAAGCTTTTCTCCAAAGCTATTGCACAGAGACCTTCTTAAGATTTAACTGAAACCTTTGCCTGAGGCAAATTAAAATGCTAACCACCATAAACTCCATAAATCATTCATCCTTTTATACAACAGAGCAATACAACAACACACTCACACACTTACACAGTAAAGGCTATTCAAAGTAACCAATTCACCCAAAATATGTCTTTGGACTGTAGGAGGAAACAGGAACATCAGGAGGAAGCTATGTAAACATGGAGAAGTTTACACAGACTGAGCTGGATTCGATCCCAAAAGTCCTACAGCCCAATCGGTCCGAGGCATCACTATTACTTTCTGTGTCACTATATACTTTTAGCCTGTTCCTCATTGAAACAAATCATTCATCCCTTTTCCTGGGTTCAGTTCTCCTCCACCCATCAGTAAATTTCTCATTTCCTCCATCGCACAGCCAACTTTTAACAAGGTAGCATGTCCTTCATATGGAAATAAACAACAATACAGAGAAGAACTGCTCTAAATATATTACTGATGTCTGAATCCAGAGGAATCTGAATAAATCAGTAACTTCTACTGTAAATTTAGACCATACCTGACTACTCAATAACATTAACCACTTGTCCTTGTTAGAGCTGTGAAGTCCAGAGCCTACCCCAGAACCTCTGTGCACTATGCTAGGAGGGTAAACTATAGATAGAATGTTTGTCTATCTATAAACATTCTATCGCAGGGTCCATTCCTGACTATTGTGGTACACAAGTGCAGCAGTGATGTAACTCGTGATGCAACACTTGCTAACTTTAACACCACCTTTAACACTCCTCTCTTACTTGGTGGTTAAACTGTGTGCTTCAGAGTATAAACCAAGTCTCAAATACAGTGACTACTTTGAAGGCAGAAGAGCTCCTACCTCTCCTGGTACTGCTGGATCAGCTTGGCAACATCATAGCAGAGATATACCTCATGCACTTCACAAGTGGGGTATGCTTCACTGCAGGAAAAGGAGAAACGAGTAAACACACAATGGTGGCTGCAACAGCAGCAAAGTCTCTGTAGACCAGTCAACAGGACCAAGATTAAGCAGCCCAGACCACACCTGACCACTGCCAGTTATCAGGTTAGCAATTGCATTTACTTACTTAAAGTGTGTTCTCATTCTTTCGTTATTAGCTTCTTTGGGTATACCACATACAAACAAGGTAGTTCTGGCCTAAAGAGCATAAAACACAGATGAGACTTTGGCAGTTGTATTCCAGCATAGTGTTGTGTAAGACTAGTGGGGAAGCGGTGCCTGACAGTTCTAGAGCTGTCCTTAAGTACTAGAAGAAAACACAGTAATATTCAATAAACTGGGAGGTACTGGGCTACATGAGGTGAAGCAGAACTTATACAAGACAAAAGACTTACTATGTCACTGTGCACACCCTTCATTTGGGAGGTGTGATGTCTCAACACAAAAATAGTAAAGAGCAGGTATAACACAGCAAACACTGTGTGCAACCACAACAGCTTGTCACTGAAATACACACAAGACACACAATGGTGACAAAATAACACTGAAATTGTTACAGCATTGCTCTGTTATTATAACATATTGTAAAAAGAAAATCTGTCATATTCATTTTCAAGAAAAAAAACCTTTATATAATCCATTCATAATTCCAAACCAGTTTTCTAACAACTACACATTTGCAGATGAGCTGCAAATGTGTAGTTTTATTCCACATTACATCCCAAAAACAGTAGGCAACAATGGCAGGATAAAGACATGGCCCAAGTCACCTAAAGGTTTCTGGTTTAAGTCCTGGAACAGGACTTGCTGTAGCACTCTGAAAAGTGGCACTTTAGGAAAAGCTTACTGTGTGTGTGTGTGTGTGTACATAGACACACACCAAAAGACAAAACAACAAATGTATAGGCTTTAGAAGGAAATGGCAAAAAAAAGTAAATTGGACTTTCATAAACTATCCTAAACAATTTATTTGTTAGTCATCTACTAGGGCTTTATGACTTGACCATGCAGAGTTCAACATACAGAACTGCCCCGTAGTGCAGGGATGTGATGCAATGTGCTGGTGATGTGGTGCATAGATGTGTGCAACCAGCTCTTAGGAAATGGCCTCTATCAAATAACAAAATAGTTTTGTTTTTATACAAACAAAATCCTTCAAATGCTGCTAAATCATTTTTCAAACATAAAACCACATTAAAGTAATACAAATACAACATAATGGCCACACTATGATGGCAAACTAAAACATGACCAACATCACATATGGATAGACACATACCCTTCCTTAAGGTTCCCAATAGTTGTTCTTCCAAAACTGTAAGGGTCATTTCCTGCAGTATAGTGAACGTGCAGCATATCTGCATTAGTATAAGTTACCTCATTAGTACAGGTGTGGAAGAAAACTGTGCCAAACTGACAGTATACCACTCACCCAGCAAGTTTCCTGACAAATTGACAGGTAAGATGACAGCCATAGACATCACACAGATGACAACCAGCAGAAAGATCAGGTGTCGCTGAAAGGATAGGTAATGCGTGGCATCAATGCCACACCTGTTCCTGACCATGTCCATGCTGCTCGGGTGAGAAACATTCCAACATGAGTTACGTGCCGTTTTAACAGGACCTGCAGTTGTACAACTAACCCCAAACACAATCTATGGTTTGAAATACATACTCATTTTACTTAAGATACCAAGCAACAAGCATCACAAAGTCAACACATTATGCAGCCTTTAGTACAAGGGGTGTCCTACCCTGAGGGCCTGAAACACCAGGTGAGTTTACTTACTAAGAAAATGTTTTCTTCAGTAGAGCAGTGAAAAACTAAGGTAAAACAAAAACCAGCATACACTGTGTCTCTCCAAGACAAGGGTTGGCCATCACCGTTTTAAACATGTAATGCAAGACAGTGACCCATACATAACCTACAACAGATCCTTACCAGGTAGTACCACAAAGTTACACACTTTTCACAGACAATAAATTCAGAAAAAAACAAACAGTCACAGATTAAACCATGTTGCAACCAGTTTTGGTCATAGCAACTCAGTCCCAACCACAAGGGAATCACAGGAAGGAGTTGGCCGTTGCAGGATTAGTGTCTCACAGCAGGATTAGAGGCCCCTACATGCAGCCACGGGACTTACTCCATTCCAATGACGAAAGGTAACCAGGAGAAAATTCCCTGTGAACAGGGCACAGTTTTTACTTCAGTGATATTTTCACTCACAAATACACCAAGGTACCAAATAAAAGGAACTGAAATAAATATGAGCACAACGAGGGTGGTAAAGAGAGGAGCGCTTTCTCACTTTGTCATACTCCTCAGCAATAGATCCACCAGATGACATGCGTACGTAGCACCGGTTCGAACCTGTCTGGCCGGACAACCTAACAACATGTGCGACACAGAATTAAGGAAGTTTAAGTGACTGTAATAGGTTCACAAAATAATTTCATAATTGAAACTGGAAACAGTGACAGATGACTTTTTTTTTTTTTAAACTTAAGTGACTTGTGAGGGACACTGACTCTCTGTTCTCTGCAACTAGTGCCAGCCTTCCATAGTCCCACAGCTTCTTCCTGATGCCAGAAAAGATTAGCAGCAACACCTAAAAAGAGCACAACAGAACAGCTACAAGCTGCAGTCACAAAGTATTGAGTAGCACAATATGCTCACTGGTATTATTTGGGTGCCATTAGTCTGCAATATTACAAACATAAAGAGAACATTAATGGTGCTGTAACAGTTATTAATGGTATTGTTTCCACCAATCAATTGTAAGCAGCACATTTCTTAAACTGCCTGCTAAACCAACAAATGTAAAAGTAATTCATGCAGACAGAGAGACACCGACCAGAAAGAAGATGAAGTTGAGCAGCAGCACCACTGGGACCCCTCCAAAGGGAAGGCCTTGCAAAACAGTGTTCCCCTCTGTGGAGCTGAAGCAGCTACTGCTATTCTGGGGTCCAGTGCCATTATCCACCAAATGGAACCACAGAGAGTCCATGGACACACCTAGGGAGTTGCAACAGTCAGTGAATGTGCTCACATGTGCATGCATGCACACACACAATGAGACTGCTGTTCCAAAAAATTCAAAGATAGACAGGTTGAGATCAACACTACTGACACATCTAAATACACAAAAAACACTCATTTAAATATATCTACATAAGCAGCTATACACAGTCAGTAAGGTGCAACTTCAGACAACTCACAATGAAGTGCTGAGGTTCTAGTCTTCCTACAGAGCAACAAACTTGTAAAAACGTCTCCATCTGGCTCCAGAATGGTGAAATCTCCCTAACTTGGTGACTCACTGGTTTAACTTAGAAAAGCGAGACTATTATTCAATTTGGCCAGATTTTTGCCTGGATTTTGTAACAGGCAGACTCCACCCATGATGGAGAGCCTTTCACAATATTATATAAAGATTGCATTCTCAGATGCCCAGAAATTCAGTGAGCTTGGTTCCTACTAACAGGCCTGTGAACGCCCGGGTGAGCTGAGCTGGGAAGCTCCTAGCGATGAATTGAGTGGTCATCTTTTATAAGGGGTCTTTCCCCAGTGTCCACTGGAACATCCATTTTATTGCTGACCTGCCTTTGACTAACCCTTTCCATGCCAATCCCACCCATTTATATATCTGTGTATTACTAGGAATTACAACAAGGCACACAGATGACTTATTGCCAAACACAGAAAAGTCTTAGTAAATAAAATTCCCAAGGCTTAATAATTAATTTATGTGAACAGGGCAACAGAAAGTCACAAAAATAGCTGCAACCATTTGTTTTGCTGTAATTTCTCAGTACGGTGTTCTCGTAATGTTTTGTTGTTCTTCCTGCCCGAATTTCACAACAACGTGGAAGAACGGGGGGAAATGTGTATGTCGACAAGTGGGGCAGAACCGCTCGAGGGTCAGAAGAGAAAGAGGAAACCAGCAGAAACCCAGAGCAACTTCAAACGCTCACTGAATAACCTGTAAAATGAACATAAACTCATGGCTTCCAAAACAAAGCACTTCCTGAGGAATCTGTAGACAGATGAATACCGAGTTCCGACAGAAAGTCACTCTTTTTAACAAGCAGCAACGAAAAAAGTAAACAGCTGTTCGCAGTCTGGGCGGCAAAAATAAAAGTAAAGATTACAAAAACACTTTTCGTGGAGTGTCGGCGCATCCTGGGTTTCGAAACGAATTGCTAGTGTTTAAATGTGCGTGTTTTAACCCCGAGTGTCGCCTGTTAACGTAGCCACCTGTTGATATGTAAATACTGACTGTACGGATAAATTTGACTGAGTGTGAAAGTACGTCACATCACATTAATGTTGCACCAAAGTTTGACAACACCTACGTGTAACGTTTTCATACCTGTAAACGAACTGAAAAGGTGCCGATACAAAGACGCCGATGTTTCTTCTTATCCTTCGCGCCAGAAGAGTCCCCTGACAACAGTACAAGCGGACAAGTTTACTCACTGAAAAAAAAAGATATATAAATATCGCCTGACATCCGCACATGCGCAGTTCAGCAGAGCCGCCTAGGGCTGCGTGGCTACTCTGAGTTATGCTGTACGGGACCTCTCAGGACTTTAATACAGTGCACTTAAAAAGTTAATAATGTTCTTCTTTTTATACGTTGTGTGTAAATCTGCACGCTTAATTGTATAAAGGTGACGTATGACGTGTAGTTTGTATTGTTCTTTGCTCATCGCCCCGAGGCAGCGTGTGGTGTGGGGAAGTGCGCTTCACAAAAATACGCTTTGACTGAAATCGACATTGAGGTGATGCGCTGCCCGAGGTGTTTATTTTTTGTATTTACTAGAAGTCAGGGTGAGTGAGTTTGAGTTTTTAGTCATGCATGGACTGCAGCCTTTTAGCGAGTAACGGCAAAGGCACAGCAACTGGTGGCAAATGAACCCACGTGTTTACGTGGCCTGAAAAGACCCCCTACATTGCACTCTCCATCACTGTTTCGAAGCTGTGTATCATTTTGTCTTTTTTAGTACTGGGTACAACTTGTCACCCCCTTTTTTATACTGAAGCAGCCGTGATTCGTCTGCTCTTGAATGAATCACAACTTTTTGTAGTTCTTCGGTCTTGTACGGGGGCATTTGCGTGAATGACATATTAATGTTCCCTAATATTATCATCAGCAAAACGTAAGCAGAACTAAAAAAAAGTGTTGAACTTTTCGAATTAACTTTGAAAGACTAATAATTAACCATGCAGTATTTGCAATATAGACGTGCTAGAAAGTTTATGAACCCTCTAGAATTTTCTCAATTTCTGCATAAATTCGACCTTAAATGTGCTCGGTTCTTCAACTAAGTCATAAACATGGACAAAGAAAACCCCATAAAGCAAATAAGATGCTGGCTCTTAAACTTGTTCATTCATTTGTTTCTCAAGATAATTCAGAGAGAAAACGGATTTTTTTTTGTATGTTTCAATGAAATATACCATGATTTTTAACAAAGGAAATGCTGTATAAAGACGTAAGTGCAGTATAAGGACACATACGTTACAGCTGCAGGCCCAGGAATTTCACTGCCCAATTTGGTCTGTGTCTTGTGCCTAAGCAATGCAGAGCAACTGCACACAGCATGAGCAGTGAGTACCAAGAGAAGAAACACAGCAGGCACAAAATATTAGACTAATATTACATTAAAGTATCATTTGTTTGAATAATTAAAGTAGTAAGAAAAACAGGAGTGTCCTAAACTTACCATTGTCAGGTCAGTTGTCTCTGGCCTACCTGTGCATTTTAGGTTGTAGGTGTTTTCACATAGACAAGTCATGTACAGTATTTTACTACACTATTTAACCTGTTTTGAGCACAACATAAACATACATGTATATAAATAGTATATATAATAACATGTACTATCCATATTTGCTGTTAAATACACCACAAAAACCAGATTATGTTTGGGTAGGTAGTGCAGCCACACATACTGTGCAAACCTGCTTGCCTCTGCTTTGTATAATAATCTGTTGTTGTCTAAGGAGGTACTTAACTTTCTGCAAGTGTGGGTGAGTTGTCACAGATTAACTGCAGCCTCCCAAAACAAGGAACCGGTCAGTAAATAGTTCCTCGCTGTCACTGCTCAGCAAGTGAAACAACATATAGGGCAAACAGTATAAAATGCACCTAGGAACCTTGCAGAGCCAGTGGTGTTGAACCGTGTGGTTGTGAGAGGAACACTTGGTGGAAGGAGACCTGTTTGATGTGGTGTCAGAGGAATACTAGAGCTAGAATGCCTTTGCAGCTCCATCTGGTTGCTGGAAGATAATCTAGGTCTGGTTCTGATCCAGCTGTGGTGCCAGGCTGCCATCCTTCTCTTTTTCCAATGGGAAGCAATGCTTAGTCAGCTGGAGAACCTTCTGAGAGAAATCCTGGTTTTTGTCAGTTGGCAGGAATTGCACTTCATCTGGATCTGGGGTGAGACATCATGAATGGTAAAAAATCTGCCCACAACTCAAGACTCTAGGCAAGCACACAATACCACAGGATGAGAGATCTAAACCTGTGCTTCACTTTGCCCAGTGGCTTTTGTTCCAACTGCACTCTTAATTAATTAAGATTTAAATTAAAAACTTTGATTAGACACATCTTGAAAATGCTATATTCTATATAAAGCACTTGGCAGTGTGTGGGAAATGATAAAAAGATTAAAGCAGGGATAATTATTCACTTGAGAGCTGTAAAAGATCCTTAAAAAGTATTATTCAATTAAATATTTTGCTAATTAATGGGTACAAAATTTTCCCATGCAAAGCCAATTATTCCAAATTGTTCAAATTAAATAGTTGAAAGACCGATTTGTCGTACACTTATTATTGGCCTTGAGGGTAACTTATCCGTTGCTTAGGACATACACTTTCAGATAAAAATATCATGAAGCAATATGTAGGCAAACACATATGTATAAAACTCAGTCTCTGCCTGTCATACATTTGTCTGTTTGTTCTTTATACACAGCTTTGTTTTTCAAGCCACAGATTTGGAATTTGGCACACAGGTGAGATTTTTGCATGGTCAAGTTCAACGAACTCCAAAACGGCTACTTACTATTTTGAAAATGTAAAATCTCGGAGGAGGCTTGGAGGCGCAGGAGCACTGACGTCACATGCTGCACGTAGTAACGTCGCGTGCAGAATATGCATGTATGTAATGCTGGCAGACTTCCTCACTGCATACAGACAGTTGGGGAAAAAAAATATACGTGTTTTTTCTAAACATTTTGACAATTTTTATGCGCGTTGCAAATCGTCTAAAGACAGGTCGCACGTCCTGACTCAAACACTGAGGAATCAAATTATCAGAAAAGCCACTGAATGCTCTGTTAAATGTTACATATGAATAGATTCAAATTAAGCCTACTTTTGGACAAAATTAATCTGAATAAATCAACACCAAATGAGAAAAAGCTCTTAATTGCATTCAGCCAAGAATCTCCATGTCATTAGAGCAGGTGATGTATCTGCTAATTTTGTGTTTTGCATTCTAATGTTGGATAGCAATACCTGAGTCTGCATGTCACTTGCTGTCACAGTGTTTTCGACAGCTCGCAGAGCGGGGATACCATCTCGTGGCTGCTGTGCCTGAAAAGTGGAAAGAAAATCCCTCTAGCTGCTAAAGTCCTCGGAGCATCTAAGTCCTGTGTCCGTGCAGCAACGCTTTATATTGGAGAAGCCCTACATGGTGCTCCTGCATTTGCAAACAGCCTTTGCATTGGTGTAAATCCTTTGTAAATGTGCTTTAATGTCTCATCTGCACAGGTAATGGGGCACTAATTGTTACAGTTATTTCTCATAACTTCTAAAGGGTACCAATAATAATGTTTAGGACACTGTAGAATAAGCAAGAATTCAGTTCTTTTCACAGCCTTTGTGTTTTGTTCCCCAGCAAACCAAAGAAATGCATTCATAGATGACAAGCATCTTTTAACTTTCACACTTTCCAAGAAGAATGGAGCATTACTGAAATGAAATGTAAGGGTACCAATAATTTGGCCACATCTATGTATATGTAGGGGCCACAGAGCAATACTTTACGATATGGAATTATATCCTTCAGGCGTTGGATCATTTTTCCTTTCGAAAAGATGTTACAGGAAAACAATTGCTTGGCATAATAGAATTTGTGCATTAAAACAAACACTTTATGGGAAAAAGTAAATAAGACCGCATACTGAGTGCTGGGGGAAAACATACCAGATTTGCCAGATTTAAGCAGTAGATAGGAGTTGGCTTAGTGGTTAAGGAGATTAGAATTGTAGGAGGAGTACTGCTGATGAATTTGCAAAAAGTCTCACTATGCTGAAAAGAATCATGATCCTTCCTCAAAAAAAAAAAAAATCCACGTACCAAAAATTCATTGAACAGTGAAATGGATGAATGGTTTTCCTTTGGATTTTGACATCAGCTGAAAAGAAATATAACTAAAAAAGCAAAACACTACCTTACCTGTTCCTTCCTCTTCTGCTGTTGAAAATGAATACCGACCCTCCTCCTCTCTGCGGCAGACATACAGCATATAATAATAAAAATAATAATAAACATTATTTACCTGTTGACTTTGTCTAAAGCGACTTTAATGCCATATAATCCACTGCCTGGTGATTTGCCCATTTATACCACTGGGTTATTTTTGCTGCATCAATTCAGGATAATTCCAGTACTATTATCAAGGGCACAATGGCACTTAAAAATCAATTATTACAGCCGTTGAGCTACCGGATTAATGTTCAGATCTGTAAGAAGTAAAAGAATCTAGAAAATGGCCTATTTATTTGGCACAGATGTTCATCTGCATTGAACATTGAAAATGATAATTTAATGAACCAGAAAGTTCTGTTTTTGTCCTTTTTCCCGTTCGTCTGGCCAACACAATAGAAGCAGGCTTATCTCTCCAAGAAGCCTCAAAATCTGTGAAATCATTATAATAAATAAAGCACAATTGCGATTGTGTTTGAAAGCATAGAAACAACACCAATATTCAAAACTATAGCACTGTGGATACTGTATGTATGTATTTTCATATCAGACAAAAGCTTTCTAATACTGGAAAACCACTGTTAACTGAGAGCTGTTGCAGCATGAATTATATGATATATGTTACTAATCATGTGGCTTTGTGTGATTCTTGAGCTACATTCCTGAATGTTCTAACAACAGTTATATGTATTTACTTTTGCAGACAGAAAGAGATAAGCAGTATCTGCAGAAATATTTGTAAATCTACCAACTTTTTATCATCAGAATATTTTAATGACATCTGAACTTATACAACAAAGAAGATATCTGTTCAGCTTGGATGTAGTTTTTTTTTCCCCCAAAGATGAAAAAGAAAATATGACTCGGTCAGTGTTAAAGGCACCTTCCGCTTCCCTTTGGTTGCGCAACCCTTAGCAACGATGACACCTCCAAATGCTTCTTATAGCATCTATAAGTTTCTGGCACATTCCGCTGGTCATTTTCTCCCAGTCTTCAACTGCAAGCCCGACTGTAACCCTAACGTTTGCAATTTATACATATTAAGAAGAGAAGGCTTTCTAAATTCCGCAGAGAGCTTTAGAGCGCTTGCATTTCTCTCTAACTGCACTGCACGTGTTAAATAAGTCCCAGCCTTACACTGTTCAAGGATGTTTGGCTTTGAGTGTTGCACGGAAGGCTGAAGGTTTTTTCACGGTCAATAATCTGCCCTTAAACAGCATTAGGAGAACTTCTGTCTGAATGACCGGGCCTGAGCCCCCATTTAAATACTTTATTTAAAAGCAGTCCTGCAACACCACGGACAAAACTTCTCACGTTTGAGGAATATCCATCCATCCATCCATCCATCCCTGTGTTTCCTTGGAGCTCACGCTCCTCAGTCACATTATTTACTCAGCAGCACTCTTCCCCTGCCCAACCTTACATGCCACAAACTCGCCGCCCACGTTAAACTCCTGTTTAACACCACGAACGGCTTGCCAGGCATAAACACAGACACTTCTTACTCTCCGCTCGACTCGGAGCGGAAGGAAACCTCAGCGGTCCCTTTCCGTCCTCGACACACTGCTGACACGCGTAGCGATGGCCGGCGGGGCGCGCGTCTGCGGGTGTGTGCGCGGGTACGCAGCGAGCAGTGTGACTGTTCATTTGCACCAATCACGCGTTTCTTTCCAAGCGACTGATTAGACCTGCTGTGGCTCGATCCCGCAGCTGTCACTCCGGCCGCCGTGTGATTGAAAACAATCAGGCGTCTGATGACACAATTACTGTGACCCTTTAACCAGGCGCCGCCGCCATCATCAGGGGTTGATTGGGACAGTTTGCGCCTCCTTCAGTTTGCGGAGAAGGTTAATTTGAGCTTCAGACAGAAGCGTGATGGGCGCGAGCCCGAGCTGGCGTCCGCGCCGCGAACGTGAGCTTGCCGATATTGCTCAGATATAGGCTGCCTGTCAATCACGGGCACGCGGCTTTGGCGGGCTTGAGCTGAGCAATTGTTTCTTCTTTTCCCCTTTTCTCCGAAGAAAGGCAGCCCCGCGGAGCAGTTTGTTTGTTTTACTCCCCGAGGAAGGTGTCTCGCGCGACGTGACCTCCGCTTTGAGCTCGGTGCACTGCTTTCCAGCCTCTTCTTTTCATCGGCGTTATGAGGAAGAGGGGGGAAAAAAATCGCAATCCCAATTTATGGTGACAGAAAGCCTCATCTGTGGGTTACTTAAAACAGTTCTGGAACATGCTACTGTCACATAGTCGTAGTCGGTAGTTTTGCGGCGACGGCGCCAGAGTAATTCAAGGCCGGGGACAGTTATGGATAGCACTGATGTTTGTGTTGTTGAGAGGAAATCAATCCGTACGGTTTACTGCCGAAGAAAGAATCCCGGGAGCAAATCGTTGTGTGTATGTGTGCCGTTTCTGGCTTCTGCTCCTTTCATACCCAAATCGGGTGTAACTGATCCCTAAAACCAAATATCAACCATCACCTTGAGCTGATCGTACACAGAATTCCATATGGATGCATATTTTTCAACAAAACCCAAGAAATTATATAGAGTATCCCTGAAACCTGACTATAATATGTACTACAAGTGAACATTTTAAAAAACATAGTTGCAAGTTAAAAACTCACTTACAATTTAATTCTTACACTCTTTATGCCTTAAAACAAAATGCATGACCCTGACACAGTTACAAACTGCAGCATTACGTGCGTAATAGTACATAATATTTTACTGCCAGCAACACAGGAATGTACAATGAGCAGTGATTTTAATTCTAAAGCGAATATGATTTGCGTTTCAATAAGCAGGTCAATGAGATTTGAGGCTAACAGCATGCTGGTGGTAATGACATTATTAACAACCATTAATATGAAAATGAATGAGTTCCACACTTCCATCTGAGTCAGAGCACAGAATTGGGATATTAATGAGACAAAAGGTTGTTAACACTGTTCAGAAATGAGAACATAACAGCCTAGTGTTGGTCATTTAGAGCAGGTACAGGGCATCATGTCACATTTCTATATTAGTGTGTTCAAGTTCCAGGTGACGGAGGAATTATGTATTATTTTGCTGAGTTATTATTTTGTTATGTGAGCGTTCATATCCACAAACGAAAGGCGTGCAAAGGGAAATACATAACCTTTCAAAATCTCTTTTCTGTTACCATGTTCACCTGTGGTGTGAAAGGTTAATACCTTTTCATGTAATTCATTACAACAGTAGTTTTTAAATGGCATTAAATGGAATCATAATAGCTCCTGTGTCTGTGTGGCGTTTGTTTGTTCTCTCCATGTTTGTATGGGTTTTGTCCAGCTGCTCTGGTTTCCACCCTTGATCTAGACACACAGGTTTCATGCTGACTCTAAGTCACCCTTGGTTTATACAGTACTGTGCAAAAGTGTTAGGCATGCAACTTCAATGTCTGTTGAGAAGTACAGATAGATTCTTATCTACCATCAGGGAG